>CAUZXS010000590.1:7500-82500 GCA_963585895.1 Sepioteuthis lessoniana
AAAATTTCGAGCTAAAAATTTTGAGGTTGACTTATACGGCGCAATTTACGGTAAGTTAAATGAATTTTAATATTATCATAAAAATATAACCACGTTTATTTTTAACGATTTCAGTCCAGCAGAAATGCAAATTTTCGTTTCCACGTTTAAATTGCCTAGTCGGCCTGGGCTGCAGAGGGGTAAAGCTCCTTCAACGTGTGTCCTGATATGACACTAAACCATCTGATAATGAGTACTGAGAGAATGCGGATGACCCATTCATTGCCATTGCTTCTTGGTCCATTCTGGCGCTGAGTGTTAACACTTGATCGGGTCCTATTTATAGGTCAAATGGAACAAAACTGTATTTATGGTCAACTGAATTGTATGGAATTAACTGGTTTTTTTTCCATTTAGCTGTGTGTAAACAAAAAACAGTGAGCTTATGCTAAACTGAATAGTTTGAAAGACTTGTTTTTGTCATTTAAACTGCGCACTTGTGCTAGACTGAATTGTTTGAAATAGAACTGTTTTGACATTCAACTGTGTGTAAACAAAAGTGTAATTATGCTAAACTGAATTGTTTGAAACTTTTATCAAAATGACTTAATTCGGCGTTAAATGACCCGAAAGGGGTTGAAGCACCGTAAAACAAAACCAACCCACCAACCATTGTTCAAAGAAATGTGTTATCACATTTACCCAACCCCTCCGCTCGGGCAGGATATGACACAAGGTCAATTTTTAAGCGGAGTTTAACAGGTTTGAATTCAGAGTTTTCCTTCTCCTAGACTAGTTACCTCACCAAGGCTGAATAACCTAGTCTGCCCTACTATTTACCCATAGCTGGAGGAAGAATAATTGGATTCATACCTTCCCCAAGGGTATTAGTGCTATGTGAAATGCAAACAGTCTCGTCCAGGTTTTGAACTCGTGTCGCCGTGTTCATTTCCTATGACGATAAAGAAATGTGTTATTTTCCCTGAAAGAAAAGTCTGAAAGACCTTTTACAACCTCTTTGTTTCTGGATGTTCGGGCACTTACGAAATGTAAAAAAAAAAAAAAAATCGGTGGGTGCTTAGTCTTGAGTATGGAGCATATAGTAAGAACCCCCGCCCCATCTAAATCAATTTGGGTGTGTGTGGGGTGTCCTCGGAGTGTAATGGTTAAAGCACTGGACTGCAGAATTGTAGTAAGCGAGTATTGAACTCCAGTCGCGCTATTACGTTCACGTTCGAACAAATACCCTTGGGAAAGGTATGAACCTCCTTATCCTCCCTTCTATGGGTTAAATAGTACCACCACTGTTTTTCTTGAAGGATGGATTTGACATTAAATAAGCCACAGAGGCTTATATGCCATTAAACAAAGAAAGCCAAGCCATTCTCATCTCTGTCAGTCAATAATTTATCTCGTTCTGTTTATATCTATCTACTGTTCTTCGAGAAAGATGGCTTAGGCATTAAATAACCTACGAAGGTTGATTTGCCATCAAACAAAGAAACCAAATCGATCTTATTTTTACTGTTTCTTTTTTTTTGGGGGGGCTGCCTTTGATAATGAAAGTGATTACATTTTTGAGAATATTTATGATCGAAACAAATGAAAATCTGTCCGTACTAAATCTGTTGAGAATGGAGGATGTACAAGAAGCTCTCATCCTAACGATCTTTTCTTTTGAGGATTTTTGAGTATTCTTAGCTCCAACGATGGTTAACCCTTATGGATAGAATAAAGGGGAGCACGGTTTGCGATTTCTTGAAGATGACTATGACAAAAAGATACCAAAATAACGGCTGAAACGTTTGTGAATACAGGGTGATTGAAAAATGTTAACCACATCACGGGAATACTTTTATGAGATGATTTCAGTCTTCACATGTTCACTATATGGCCAGGTCGGCTGGTTGATTGGGGGGGGTTAAAATACACCGACTGCGTCTTTACAGAGAGGTAAGACATAGGCCCCAACGTGTGTCCTGGATATAACTCTAAACAATCTGATAGTAAGGGTTCGGGAACGCGGAGGACTCATTCATCACTCCCAGGTTCACTCTGGCTTGGAGTGATAGCATCTGATAGGGTCCTATCAATGGATCAAATAGAACTGACATTTAAACTAAGTGCAAACAAATGACTCATACTAAATTGAAGTGTTAGAAATAGAACTGTTTGATCATTTAACTGTGTATCTAAAAGTGTGATTACAAATCATGTATTTAATATACATGTAAAAAGAGGATTTAGTATTAAATGCCCAACAATGATTGATATGCCATAAAACCAAACCAACAATAAAAAAAAATCATTATATCTGTGATTCTTGGAATTTCCCACGGGTGATTACAAATATGTGAACAACCTTACGTGTGAACTCCGGAGTACGACATTAAACACCTGAAGACAGAAGGGCCCATCGGCCAAAACGTTGTGAATATAACAATAAAGATGTAGACAATCGTCCGGATACTATAGGTGATAAAAATTATCTAGTTTCATCTCAGAAACTTAGGTAATTAACTTATGGTAGCACCTTTATGATATAATTTCAAACAGTCTCCACGTGTTCACCATCCCTGTCAACATATTCTTGGCATATTTTACAGGTGATTAAAAAATGTTAATATTTCTATGGAGTATCTTTATTGGAAAAGCAGAACTGATATTACGGAGATCAGCTATGGAAGATTCCAATAATGAGTTGGCAGGGATGGTAAACAGGTGAAGAATTTTAAATCCAAATATCGTAAAGGAATACCTATAAAAATTTTACCATTTTTTAAACAGTCTGTACTCTACAACCAATAATAGGGGAGATATAAATAATGCAAATTAAACAGACGGGCATAGTATGAATTATGTCAAAACAAGATGCGACACTGTTCTTGAGTCAACCAGTTACACAGAAACTAGCGATAAGTCGGGTTTTAAAGTAAGCGCGGAGTCAACGTCTCTCAATCAATTCACTAGTAATGACATCAGATCCTTAGAGACAGCTAAAGAATATATACCGTAATTATCTCTGTATAACACGCACACCTCACTTTGGAATAAAATTCAGGAAAAAAATCATCGTGTATAACACGCACAGACGTCTTAGAATTCATAACAGTTAAATTTAACCAAAATTAAGCGTTTCTTCAACTTTTTATCGGTTTGTACCGACGAAAATAACAATTTATAAAGTTTACATTATGTTAAAACACAAAATTTACACGGCATTCAGAGCAAATATACGGACATGTTCACGCAAACATGCAACAAGCTTGTGGCAAAAATAAGCTCACAGGAGAAACAAAATTATAAACAAACACACATTCCAGTGGATGTTTCTCTGTAACGGCATAAAAATACATTAGTTTGGATTATAGAGATTATTTACCCAACCCCTCCGCACAAGCAGGATGTGACAAGGTCAATTTTTATGCTGAGTTTATCATCAGGTTGGAATTCAGAGTTTTCCTTCTCCTAGACTAGTTGCCTCATTAAGGCAGAAGAACCCAGTCTGCCCTACTATTTACCCATAGCTGGAGGGAGAATAATTGGATTCATACCTTTCCCAAAGGCATTAGTGCTATGTGGAATGCTATCAGTCTCGTCCAGGATTTGAACTCGTATCGACGTGTCCATTTCCTACGACGATAACCATTACACCACGGACACCTTAGTTTGGACTACAGAGATTATTTACCTCAGCACAAGTAGGATGGGACAAGGTCAATTTTTATGTTGAGTTTATCAGGTTGGATTTTAGAGTTTTACTTCTCCTAGACTAGTTGCCAGTTTAAAGAGTACAGTCTGCCCTACTATTTACTCATAGCTGGAAAGAAAATAGTTGGGTTCATCTTACTCAATGGTATTTGTACTATGTGAAAAGCGAACAACCTCGTAACGGTTATAGGCGTTGGTTCCTTAAGCTTCTAAGGAGACAATCATCTGGAGGTAACAGGTTCAATCATGACTGCGGGCGACAGGAATACTCAACACTTATACCTGGTTATGGCTAACGGAATTAGAACAGGCAACCCCCGTGGATTCAATAAAGGACGTAGTTCGAAGTTCTGTGTAGTTTCCCGAATTCGACAAACACCTGTAGAAGGTCGGAGGACATATCGGTCGAAAAATTGTGGAAATAACAATAAAGATGAAGACAATAGTCTTAATGATAAAAATAAGACGAACAAGATATCCTGGACACTACCGGTGAAGAACAAACTCATTAGCGAAGCTCTTCTATGGACTACTACACATGGACTCACTAGTGTTGGCCGACCAGCAAAAATTTGCATTCACCAGATCTGTGCAGACATTGGATACCGTCTAGAGGACTTACCAAGAGCGATAAATTAATGGACTGGATGTACAGAAAGAGAGTCAAGGAAATCCGTGCAGTAGTACGCTTTGATGATGATGTATAAAATGCGCCAATAATTTTTGGGCAGAAAATTCTAGAAAAATAGAGCGTCTAATACAAAAATAATTATGGAGTACATTTCTTATGTATATCACGCACCTTCTAACTTTTAGGCTGAAAATTCAAGAAAAAATAGTGCGTCTTATACAAACAAAGTTATTGACGATCGTAGTCGAGTACAACCAAAAGGCTTCCTTTTCAATAGATATTACACCGAGGTGTAGGAGAAGGCGCTACTCCTTTCCCTGGAGTGCTCCACTTTACCCTTGATACGTACCTTATATTGCTGAGTGTTAAGCCAGGAGGTATCAAGTACCATTTTTAAAGTCTTTGGTATGACGCGACTGGGAATTGAACCCAGGTCTCCCAGACCAGTGGCGAACACTCTACCCACTAGGCCAATGAGCCAGTTATATACAAACATAAATCATGGTAATTATAACGAGTATACAATACCGGCTTATCTATCAACCAAGCTGTGATCTAGGGGATTTTTATCAATCCGAAGTTTTAGAACCGCTCACTTTCAGCGCATGCGTAAACACACACACACAAAGGGTAATTTTCTATCTTAACACTGATTTTGTTACTTCCATTGCCAAATTCCCACCAAACACTTTTTTCGGGGGGGGGTAGCATCTGTTTAATTCGTACAACTCCATACTTCAGGACACATCAAAGAAAGTCTTAGAGAGAGGATTTCTTTAGGAATTTTATGGCAGCAGACCAAAAATAAAAGACAGAAAAAACAGGGGCTGGTACGATAAAAGGGGGTGGTTCCCTTACTTTTATTTATTTATTTATTTATTTATTTTTTTGTATTTCTTTCTTTCTTTATTTATTTATGTAAGTATGATACGATTGTTTACGCATGCCTAGGATCGTTGTAGTATCTGTGCACTCTGCCTAGGATAAAAAGTTTCACTCCTCAGCTCTTTGTCTCCGATCAGTGTAGTATATATGTGCTTTGTCTCGGATAAAAAGTATCACCCCCGAAACTTCTTTCTCGGAACAAAGTGTAGTATCTACGTCGAGAAAAGTATAACACACACAATGAAATTCTTTGCATAATAATCTATTAGTTTCGATATGAGGTTAGAAATATATAGTACCCAGTGAGAATTGAACTGACTAGTAATAATCCCCTATCGTTGCTCGTTATAACATATTAGTCGTCCATTTAAACAAACAAAAGGTTTATAATGATAATAATAATACTTGGTTACTTTGATTAATAGCATATCAACCTCCATGGGTTATGTATGATAAGATTAGGGGGTTCATACTTTTCCCAAAGGCATTAGTTCGAATGTGAAAGTCACAGCATGGCTGGATATCGAACCCGCAGTTCAGAATGTTAGCCAATACACCAAGGGGACTCCTCCAATAATAATATTTGGACATGGAAATCATGAAGAATATCCTCAAGATGAGTTACCTAAACGATTGGCTAGAATATTACGAAGAGTCCTGGAGACCTGAGAAGACTTACTGCTACTCAGACTCCAGTGAAATACAACTATCTAACGCTGGTGTGAAAAACTGCCCCCCCCCCCAAAAAAAAAACTATGGAACATTGAGGTGACGGTGATACCAAGTGTAACTGGTGTACTCGGAACAATTTTCAAAGGATTGGTAAAGGGACTAGAAAGATAAATTCCTGGACCTAACTAGAGAATTGAAAAAAAAAAAAAAAAATGGAACATGAAAATGACGGTGATACCAATTGTAACGGGAAGGCTCGGAACAATTCCCAAAGGATTGGTAAAGGGACTAAAAGACTTAGAAAGAAGAGGACGAGTGGAGACCATCTAAACTACAGCTTTATTAAAATCGACCAGAATGATAAGAAGAGGCCGGGAAACTTGAGGAGACTTGCTGTCACTCAAACTCCAGAGGAAAACCATCAGCTAACGCTGGTTTGAAAGATTCTCAAGAGTAAAATAATAATACAATTACATAATAAGCGAATGCAGTAAATTAGCACAGAGAGATTATAAGACTAGACACGACTGAGTGGGTAAGGTGATCGACTGAGAATTGTGCAAGAAGTTTGAGCAAACAAACAAATGGTTGGTTGGTCTTTATGGCATATCAACCTTTGTATGTTATTTAACGCCAAATCCATTTTGATACAAAAAGTCAGTTCTATTTCAAACAGTTCAGTTTAGCATAAGTACACAGTTTAAACGTAAGTATACAGTTCGTGAAAGACAATTCTATTTCATTGGTTGATTGGGTTTATGGCATATCAACCTTTGTAAGGTTATTTAACGCCAAATCCATTTTTATACAAATAATCAGTTCTATTTCACACAATTCAGTTTAGTATGAGTACACAGTTTAATTGTCAGAAATATTTCTATTTCAAGGTTTTCAGTTTAGTCAAACAGTTCTACTTCAGCCAATTCAATTTAGTATAAGACTAGATTTTGTTTAGTATTAAATGTCAAAACAGTTCTATATTAAACAATTCAGTTTAGTTTAAGTGCAGTTTCAATATCAAAAACAGTTCCATTTCAAACAATTCAGTTCAGCATAAGTATGCAGTTTAAATTTAAGTATACAGTTTGAATCAACTGAATAGCTTGAAATAGAAATGTTTTTGACAAACAGTTCTAATTCAAATAACTTAAATATGCAGTTTAGTTCTATTTAACCTATAGATAGGACCCTATTAGATGCTACCATTCTGGGCTAGAGTGGACCTGGGAGCAATGGCAATGAAGAGGTGCTCCGCATTCCCCAAAGCCCCAGCATCACTGGAACCTTATCATCAGATTGTTTAGTGTCATATCTAGGTCACTCGTTTGGTGGGCGGGGTGGGGGCGTACCCCTCTGCAGAGAAGCAGTCAGTGTATTCTACAGCCCCAGCTGACTGGGCAAATAAATAAATGGTATATGCACAACCCAGAATCCATCCAGGAAAATGAGACGCACAAAATTCTCTGAGATTTTGAGATATGAACAGATCACATAATCTTGGCCAGACAACCAGACCTAGTGATAGTAAAAAAAAAAAAAAAAACTGATGAAAGTTGGACTTTGACGTTCTGGCTGACCACAGGGGAATACCAATTGTAATTAGTATGGTTCGGTACAGTCACCAAAGGGTTAGTATTGGGACTTAAGGACTTAGAAATAAGAGGACGAGTGGAGACCGTCCTAACAACAGCATTTTTGAGATCGGCCAGAATACTAAGAAAAGTCCTGGAGACTAGGAGACTTGCTGTCAATCAGACTCCAGTGGAAAACCATCAACTAACGCTGGAGTGAAAAATTGAGTATAATAATAATAATATCATTAAGAATATACTCAAGAAGAGCCACCGGTGTGAAAAACCCACAGAGTGAAAATAGCAAGTGAATAAAGCAAACTTGCACAAAAGGAATAAAAAAGTCATGACAGGGGAGGAAAAGTAATCCACTGGGAATTGTGCAAGAAACTGAAATTTGACCATACTAACAAATGGTATATACACAAAGCAGAATCTGTCATTGACAATGTTGGGGCTTTGGGGAATACAGAGTATCCCTTCATTGCCATTGCTCCCAGGTCCATTCTGGCCCAGCGTGGTAGCATCTGATCGGGCCCTATCTATGGGTTAAATAGAACTAATGGCATACTTATGCTAAACTGAGTTGTTTGACTAAGCTGAATAGCTTGAGATAGAAATGTTTTTGACAATTAAATCATACTTACATTTAAACTGCGTGCTTATGCTAAACTGAATTATTTGATGTAGAACTGTTTTTTCACGTTGAAACTGTATTTACACTAAACTGAATTGTTTAACATAGAACTGTTTTGACATTTAACCATGCGTAAACATAATCTGTACTTATACTAAACTGAATTAGCTGAATTAGAACTGTTTGAATAAACTGAATAGTTTGAAATAGAAATGTTTTCGACAATTAAACTGTGTACTCATGCTAAACTGAATTGTTTGAAATAGAACTGATTAATTACATAAAAATGGATTTGGTGTTAAATAACCTACAAAGGTTGATATGCAATGAAATCCAACCAACCAATCAGAACAATCTAAGATTAGTCAAGCAATACTTCGGTTATGACTTCAAGAGAGATGCAAATTTCACCATAAAAAGACAATTTTATGAAAGGCATAAAATGAAATGCATAAAATTCTCTGGAACTTTGAGATATAAACAGATCACCAAATCAAGACAAGAAGACCAGATTGAGTTTTAATCAAAAAGAAAAAAAACCCTTCACATAATTGATGCCAGCATATCACAAAGGGAGGTGAAAGAAGGCAAAAAGTTGAACAAATACCAAGACCTTGCTAGAGAGATAATAAAAAGCTGTAGAACATGAAAGTAATGATTATAACAATCATCGAGAGGGCCCATGGAACAATCCCGCAGAACCCGGGAAAAAGATTCGATGAATTGAAGATAAGAGGAAGAATTGAAAATATTCTGATCACAGCACTACAAAAATCGGCAAGGATACTTAAAAGAGTCCTGGAGACCTGAGGGGACTTGTTGACACTCAGTCTCTGGTAAAAATTCACGAGTCAGAGGTGGTGTGAAAAAGTTGTAAGGAGTAAAACAACAACAAAAACTACTTATGTATAAGTAAGTATATGTCTAACTCCAGAGTAATGAGAAATTCCATTCTTGCACAAGGGCATTAGTCGACGCCACTCAGAGAGAGAGAGAGAGAGAAACTAGACAGATTCCACTACTATCTCTCTATCTCTCTTTTATGTCTTCTCTTTCTTCTTTTAGCTCTCTCAGAACCGTATTTTAATCTTCCCTTTCAACTGCATTACAAAGAATTATCTCTCTCTTTGAAATTTTACTAAAATGAATGTCACAAAACATTTTTTAGAGAGGAGGGAGAGGAGCTACCCTCTCATGTTTTTTTTTTTGGTTGAGTATTATGGTATATCAACCCTTGTAGGTGATTTAATACCATATCTTGTTTTTATATATAAATTGTAAATGACAAATTTGTAAGCAATTTTATTTTTAAACAAGCCAGAGCCCATTTTTTTTCCCCATATCAAAATGGTTTCAAGTATTCCTATCTAACACGAATAGTTTTATTTGCACACAGCTAAATGGTTTCAAATATTGCCATGTAACACTAACAATTTGATTTACCGTGAGTTATTTGTTTGCACACAGTTAAATGATTAAACAGTTCTATTTGACTAAATGATAGGACCCTATCAGGTGCTACCACTTCGGGTCAGAGTGGACCTGCAAGTAATGGTAGTGAAAGGGTACTTCACATTCCCTAAAACTCCAGGACTGAAACCTGATCATCAGATTGTATAGTGTCATATATCAGGACACTCATTGCTGTGGGGAGGGTGTCTTAGCTGTCAGCAGAGTTGCAGTTGCAGGGTGGAACAATAAAATTGTCGCCCTAGAAAAGACGACATGATTCCATTTCCGTTTAATGAAAACCGGTTTTCTTTTTTTTGTTGCAGACCATCTACTAGTTGGCCAGTTGTGTACAAATCCCAAGAGCGATAGGAGCCTTCTATCATGACTGAAAGTGACAATGTTCAACGAGCGAGATTGAAGATGCGCTGATGTACAACTCATGCTGTCTACCGATCCAAGTTATGACAACAGGATCATTGCCAGCACCTTCAAAATGCAAAACTGGATTGCCACGAATAACAGGGACGTGTCCAGGGTGATGAAAACAAAGTTATGGTTATGGTCTTTGGTGTAGTTTCAAGTGAGGGCCACATCATGGCACCTCACATCTTCGAAGTTGGCTTGAAAGTATGACTCAACCTGGGATCAAACCCAGGTCTCCCAGGCCATTGGTGAACACTCAACTCACTAGACCAATGGGCTGGTATTCTATATATAACAAGGCTATTTAATGCTAAAATCAAATATATAAGATTTGTAAACAAATAGTTTTCTTAATGAGCCAGAGTTCATTTCTAACGATTCTATTAAACATTACTCGATAGTTTGCACACAGTTAAATGGTTCCAAATATTGCTATATAATGGTAATAATCCAGTTAAATAATTAAATATTTCTATTTAACACATAGATAGGACCCTAACAAGTATTATCACAGTAGGTCAGAGTAAACCAAGGAGTAATGGCAATGAAAAGTTACACCCCATCTCGCAAAGCTCCACAGCTGGAGCCTCACCATCAGATGCAGTTAAGTGTCATATCCTGGAGACTCGTTCCAGAGGGGGGTTTAAACCCTCGGCAGAGATGCAACTGGCGTATTCTACAGCCCCAGCTGACTGAACTTATATCAGCTGAGTAGTAGTTGTAGATTTTAGAAGTATGGGAAAATATATAGTAGTACTGCAGTACTTCCAAGAGAGAAACCAGACCTAAATATTTCTTAAGTTCTTTGATTCCACCTTTTAGAAACTTTCTTCAGGACACGAAGAATAAATTAGTTAGAAATAGTTCGTGTTTATAACCAACAGACCAAATTCCAGTTCCCTTGAATTTAAAAAAAAAAGAAAAAAAGAAAAAGATTATAAATGGGTTGTGAGATAAGCAACAAGTAAAGAAGGGGAGAGAGAAGTCGGGTTGAATAACTCTTTTTCTAGTCAGAAAATACTTGACAGGTGTTAGAGCAACTAAAGCCTAAGGGTTTGTTTTTTTAAAAAATTTTTTTTGCTAAGATAGACTGACAAAAGTCCAAAAAGTAGGTCTCTTTCTTTCTCTCTTTGATCAGTATATATATATATATATATATATAAAGACTGGAAGCCTATCAGCTCAAGGCAGAGTTTGGTTTCTTTACAAGTCTGAGACGCATGTAAATCCAATACTCCAAAAACAGGCCTAAATATAAACGTCTGGGCTAAGAGAAGCATTTAGAAATTTTGCGATTGGGGGACAGAACAGAAGAGTAGTGTGAGGGTCTACTCCAAATGCTGGATTGGGAAACTACAATGTTCAGGCATTAGAGAAAAGAGATGAAATCATCGTATATTAGTTCATTGGCCTTTATGTTGAGTGGAGGCGAGGCAGTTGAAAAATAACCAGTTTAATTCTAGGGGGCCTTTCGTCCTGGCACCACCTACCCCCTCATACCAAATGTAGGTATCTCAGTCAATTCATATCTGTCAACCTCAGTTTTTCAGTCTGTTCATGCCTATGTCAGTTCATACTTCTCTCTCTTTCTTTCTCTCTCAGTTCATTCACTATCTCTCTCTCTTTCTCTCAGTTTATTAATTATTTCTCTTTCTTTCTATCCATTCATTATCTCTTTCTCTCTCTTTTAGTTCCTTCATTCTTTCTCTTGCACTTCATTCATTCTCTCTCTCTCTCTCTGTTCATTTATTATCTCTCTCTTTCTTTCAATTCATTATCTCTCTCTCTCTCTTTCAATTCATTTATTATCTCTCTTCCTCTCTCTCAATTCATTCATTATCTCTCTCTTTCACTTCATTATCTCTCTCTTTCTCGCAGTTTATTCGTTATTTCTCTTTCTTTCAGTTCATTCATTATCTCCCTCTCTCTCTCTCTCTCTCTCAGTTCATCATTATCTCTTGCTTTCTTCCAATTCATTCATTCGCTCTTTCTTTCACTTCATTCATTCTCTCTTTCAATTCAGTTCATTCATTCATCCATCATCATATCTCTCTCTCTCTCCATTCATTAGCTCTTTCTTTCTCTCAATTCATTCATAATCTCTCTTTTTCTTTCAATTCATTTATTCTCTCTCTTCCTCCAACTCAATTCATTCATTATTTCTCTCTCTCTCTCTCAGTTCATACATTATTTCTCTCTCTCTCACTTCATTCATTATCCCTCTCTCTCTCAGTTCATTCATTATCCCTCTCTCTCTCAGTTCATACATTACCTCTCTCTCTCTTCATACATTATCCATCAATTCAAATTCAATGTGTTTTCCTTCATTAAAAGTTACCTCCTAAAATATTTATATCTGACAGAACTGTATAAAAATAGTTGGACCCTATCAGCTCTAGGCAGGTTTTAGTCTCTCCACTCTCAGGTACCACCAGTCCACTCATCTAGAAGGGATAAACGCAAGGTTTATAATCCAGCACCTGACTGATCTTAATTGCATTGCAACCCATCTGGGGTTATTTTATACCAAGAGGTTAGGAAACTCCCAAGAATTACAGAATTGGAGCCTCATCACTAGTGTATTCTAAGCCCTGCTGTCAGGCCAACCCTCCAAAGGACTTCAAATTAAAGTATTTAAAAGCTCAAATGTGAAAAACATCTTGATATGATACGATCACTTGCTATTTAATTTGTCTATTGCCTATATATGAATTAGAATGATAGAAATATTTTTTCTCGTACATAGTAAAATAATTTGGTTGGGTTTTATGGCATATCAACCATTGTAGGTTATTTAATGCCAAATCCTCTTTATACATATATATTAAATATATAGGATTTGGTTTGGTTGGGTTTTATGGCATATCAACCATTGTAGGTTATTCAATGCCAAATCCTCTTTATGAATATATAATTAGATATATATGATTTATAAGCAAAAGTCAAAAAAGTTAAATGGTTCCAAGTATTGCTATGTATCACTAACAACTCAATTAAACATCAGTAATTTGTTTACACACAGTTAAATGATCAAACAGTTCTATTTCTAACAATTCAATTTAGCATGTCATTTGTTTGTACTCAGTTTAAATGTCAAATAGTTTTATTTGACCTATAGATAGGAACCTATCAGGTGCTACCTCTCTGGGGTCAGAGTGGACTTGGTAGCAATGGCAATGAAGAGGTACTTCGCATTCCCCAAAAGTCCAGCATTACTGGAGCCTCACCATCATATTGTTTAGTGTCATATCAAGGAGGACACACGTTGAAGGAGGGGTTTTACTCCTCTGCAGAGATGCAGTCAGTGTATTCTACAACCCCAGCTGACTGGTTTCAGGTGTCCCTATCTAACATCATAATTCTATTTTATAATCATCATTCTTTTGCACAGTTATATGGTTTCAGGTGTTCCTGTCCAATACTAGTAATGGATCATTCATAGGTATTCACTATGCAGTGGTTATCCTTATAGGAAATGGACATGGTGAACAGAGTTCAAATCCAAGTCTAGGCTTTTTGCATTTCACATAGAGGTAATAACCTTAAGAAAATTAAGAACCCAAAAGAAAACAGATCCCCCCCCCTCCACTACAGGTCACAGTGAACCTGGGAGTAATGGCAAGGAAGGGGTACTCTGTACAACTCAACAACTGGAGTCTCACTATTGGATGCAGATAAGTGTTGTACCCAGGACACTCCTTTTGTGGGAGAGTTTTACCCATCTGCCAAACATGCAGGTGGCATATGTTAAGCTCTGCTGACATGTGTGAGATATGAGGGATAGAGAAAGTACATATTAGAATGAGTAGTATACATAATGAACCCAGTCCTGCTCCACTAATTAGGTTGTACCATACTCCCCACCCCAAATCAAGTTAATTGCATTCTAATTATCTATAGCACAAATCCGCTAATGACACAAATACGTCCTAATTGTTTTTAGTTAAGTTGGTAATCTGATGGAAAATATGAGGCAGGAAGAAGGAATCATCACAAATATAGCTAGAGTGTAAGAGATGGGGATTTTTGTTTTAAAGGCTATCATTACAAACTTGGTCAGTGAGTCGTGTTGAATATTGACTTGAAGATCCCTTTGACATGCCGCATAAATTGTGTGGGTGGCATAGCAAGTGCATCTGTAGCCTAGTGTAAACGGGACACATATGCTCCAAAAGAAATGCTGTGTAAATTGAGTGGGTGGCATGCTAGAAGCAGGCATGTCCTTGTGGGAAGTGTGGCTATGAATTTTGTGTGGGCGTCCAAAAAAATTATATAAACCAGGGAAGATTTCGACCAAGGTAGAATGAAGCAAAAAAGCAGAGAGGTTTCAAAGGAAAACTGCATTGTCACTCCTGTGTGTATGTATTTGTGCATTTCAGCTATCTTTGACTCTTTCTAACTCTACCCATACATAAATTTCGGGTAATAAAAAAAAAAAAAAAGAAGTGGATTGTATTCATATGCATACGCATTGTTGTTGTTCTTCTCTATATATAACAGTTGATTGGTCAATTAGTCTGACACCATATTGACCCTTGTTGGGTAATTTGATGTTAAAGCTGTTTTTTCTTTCAAGCATTTGCACTGTTTCAACGTTGATTAGATTTTAGGACATATCAACCCTTGTGGGTTATTCAATGCCAAATCCAGCTTGTGTGTGTGTGTATATATATATATATATATATATATATCCGTGGCACATTCAATAAGTTTCCAGACTTTTTGTACAGGCATTTAAAATTGTCGTAGACTCTTGAAAATTCACTATGTTATTGCTATACATCTTATGAGATGACTGACCAACTTTTTTTATGATTTCAGGTTCAAATGAAGAGCTACAGCAGCAATTAGAATACACCCTACTAAAGTCTGATTGCATTTTTGAAATTCACCAGCTGTGTCAATCTGGACGCGAGGACTCTTTAGAAGAATGATATGCAATAAAATTCTATTTTAAACTTGGAAAAATGCCACATAAACGTATGGAATGCTTGAGACTGCTTTTTGACCATCTTGCATGAATCGAGCATTGGTTTTTGAGTGGCATAAGAGATTCAAGGAAGGCAGGGAGTCTGTGAAGGATGATGATAGGTGTGGGAGGAGTAAGGAAGTCAATACACCAGAGTTGATTGGCCAAAGGGTTAGGGTTAGGGTTACTATGTTGAGGTTTTAAGGGAGTTCAGGAAGAGATTCCGGCGGAAGAGGCTAACACTCTTGAAATCGGGTCAGTGGCATTTCCGGCAGGACAATGCACCAGTCCACAACTCCATCCTTGTCACAGACTTATTTAGCAAGATGGGCATCAAGACAGTTCGCCACCCTCCTTATAGTGCAAACCTTACTCCCGGTGACTTTTAGTTATTCCCTAAGCTCAGAGACTATCGTTATGAGACAATTAATGAGATGAAAGAGGCTGTGATGAAGGTCATTGACATGCTCACACAAGGACTTCCATGGGGCCTCCTAGAAGTTGTTGAAATGGTACAACAAGTGCATTGCAGCCGGAGAAGATTACTTTGAAGGGGACTAGAGTTTCATGTGAGTACTATCAATAAAAGTGTCCATACAAAAAAAGTCTGGAAACTTATTTAATGATCCTCGTATATATATATATATATATATATATATAAACAAATACATACATACACACACATATATATATATATATATATATATATATATATATATACACACACACACACACATATATATACACACACACACACATATATATATATACACACACATACATACACACATATATATATACACACACATATATATATATATATATATATATATATGTATATATATATATATTATTTTTGAATGAATAGTTTGTAAGTAAAATTTTTAAATGAGCCAGAAGTCATTTGTTTGCATACTCTTAAATAATTTTGAGCATACAAAATGGTTTAACTGTTCAATTTGACCCATATATGGCACCCTAACAGGTACAACAACTTTGGTTTGGTTTTGTTGATTAATGGCATATCAACATTCATGGGTTATTTAATGCCAAATCCATCCCTAAAAGAGAACAGCAGTGATACTATTTAACCCATAGTAAGGAGGTTTAGTTTGGTTTTATGGCACATCATCCATTGTAGGCTATTCAACGACAAATTCATTTTTATACATATAAACTTCAAACAAAATTCAGTTTAGCATAAGTACACAGTTGAAAATGTCAAAAACAGTTCTATTTCAAACAATTCAGTTTAGCATAAGTACACAGTTTAAATGTCAAAAACAGTTCTATTTCAAACAATTCAGTTTAGCATAAGTACACAGTTTAGTTCTATTTTACCCATAGATAGGATCCTATTACGTGCTACTAATCTTGGCTTCAGTGGACCTGGGAGTGACGGCAATGAAGGGCTACTCCACATTTCCCAAACACTCAAGATTGGAGCCTCACCATCAGATGCAGTCTAGTGTCATATCAAGGATACTCGTTGTGGGTGGGTCTTACTCCTCAGCAGATATGCATGGTTTTTGGCAACTATTCTTAATAATTTAAAATTAAATGTTATCCGAAATTCCTATTGAATACAAATAATTTGCATATTTATATGGTATCAAGTATTATTCCCTAAAACAAATAATTTGTAGTTATATGGTTTCAAGTATTTTTATTTATACACAATTCTATGGCTTAAAGTTACGATTCTTATTTAATAATAGTCATTTGTTTGCAGGAATATGGTTTCAAGTAATTATTAATAATACAAATAATTTGCACACAGTTATATGGTTTCAAGTAACTAATAATAATAATCCTTAGTAAACAATTAGAGCTTCAGATAACTATTCTTAATACAAATAATTTGCACACAGTTATATGGTTTCAAGTGACTAATAATAATAATCCTTAGTAAACAATTAGAGCTTCAAGTAACGATTCTTAATACAAATAATTTACATATAATAAAATAGTTTCAAGTATTCCCATCTAACAGTGATAATTCTATTTAATAATAAACATTTGATTGAATACAGCTCCATCATTTCAAAAATTCCTATTTAATACAAATAATTTAAATACAGCAGTGTGGTGTCAATTATTCCTATCTAATACTATTAATTTATGGTTTCAAATAACAAAAAAATATCCCATTTTTTAATTTCCTTTTCATTTAGTATGAAATATGATCATTGGCCTAGTGGGTAGAGTGTCCGTCAGGGAGACCTGGGTTCAATCCCTGGTCACGTCATACCAAAGACTTTGAAAATGATACTTGATACCTCCTTGTTTAACACTCAGCAATATAAGGAACGTATCGAGGTTAAACTGAAGCAATCTAGGGAAAGGAGTAGCACCCTCCCCTACACCTCGGTGTAGTAGCTATTGAAAAGAGAGCCTTCTGGTTGCCCTTGACTACAGTTGCCAATTTATATACAACTTATGATCTGCTGTAAACTTCCAAGAAAGTTCCAATAATGCAAAGAAAGTCTTGTGACCACCCAAAAAAGACCAAAAGCTCTCACTATATGAAGATATTGCCCAGTCAGCTGGGGCTGTAGAATACACTGACTGCATCTCTGCAGAGGGGTAAGACCCCCCTAACGAGTGTCCTGATATGACACTAAACAATCTGATGGTGAGGTTCTAGCAGTGCTGGAGCTTTGGGGAATGCGGAGTACCCCTTCATTGCCATCGCTCTCAGGTCTACTCTGTCCCGGAGTGGTAGCACCCGATATGGCCCTATCTATGGGTTAAATAGAACTAACAGCATACTTATGCTAAAATGAATTGAGTAAACTGAATAGCTTGAAATAGAAACGTTTTTGACAATTAAACCGTACTTACACTTAAACTGCGTGCTTATGCTTAACTGAATTATTTCAAATAGAATTGTTTTTTGACATTAAAACTGTATTTACACTTAACTGAATTATTACATATAACTGCTTAAATAGTTTGAAATGGTAATGTTTTTGACAATTAAACCGTGTACTTATGCTAAACTGAACTGTTTTCAATAGAACAGATTATTTACATAAAAATGGATTTGGCGTTAAATAACCTACAAAGGTTGATATGCCATAAAACCAAACAAACCAAACCAAACCAACCTATATGAAGATAGATAAACATGGATATTTATTGCTGCCTCTCATCTGACAGGATTTGACACAAGGTCTCTCTATAGTGAAGGTTTTAGGAAGGAGGAGGAGGTTGGACAGGAGTCTTAGCTCTGCCCAGCCGGACTATGTTAGTCATAGGCTCAATGAGGACAATCTGAGCCAGGTGACCCTGCTGGGACTTGGACTCACTATGTGCAATGGGAGTCCACATATGCCTGCACATAGCTTGAACTAAACCCAAAGGTCAAGTGCTATGCTATCAATGATTCTTTGCTCACACAAAGCTGTCGCAGAAAATTGTCTATATTGTGTTGTCTAGGTCGTAATTGTGATGAGGAAGGGCTAAGAGGCAAAGTGATGAGGAAAGGCAAAAAGAATGGATTCTTAAAAGTATGGTGGCACATCTGTGACATCACATTATAGTCAATATCTTTCCCATTAAAGAAATTATGCCAAAACCCCGATCACAGAAATCCTTCCCTTCTTTTTTTTTCTTATCAGCTCCCTAAAATCTATATCCACTTTCAAAACAAAAAAAAATCTTTAATGAAACCTGATACATTTGACTTTAAATCCCTCCCAGCTTTTCTCCTACAATGATATCTCCTCCACCATCTTATCATTTCTCTTCACATGTTATTAAATAGAAAAACTCAAAAAACAGTCTCTGTCTGAAGAAGTTCTTGAAGATGAAATAAAGCTGAATGAAATATCACACATTTAAATTTGAGTCAAGTGTTTAATTTATCAAACTCTCTACATATTTCTATCATACTGTTAGATTCGCTACAAATCTATCTTTTCAACACACACACACACATATATATATATAAGTAATAAAAGTAAAGTTAGCAACCATAGTCAAGGGCAACCCAAGGGCTCCCTTTTCAATAGCTACTACACCAAGGTGAAGGGGAGGGTACTACTTCTTTCTCTGGATTGTTCCAGTTTACTTTTGATACATACTTTATAATGCTAAGTGTTAAGCAAGGAGGCATCAAGTACCATTTTTTGAGTCTTTGGTATGACTTAACTAGGGAATAAACCTAGGTCTCCCAGGCCATAGACAAACACTACCACTGAACCAATGGCCAGTGCATATATATATAACACATATGTGTAAGGGTCACTCAGTCGATAAGGTGAATTTAGCCCAAGTGATAGTATGCATTCTGAATATTCTACTTCATTCATTGGTCCATTTTCCTAATTGTATTCGGAAAGCTCCGTTATCTCTGACACGTGCCTGTTCATATCCCATTCACATATTAAATATATAGGATTTCGTTTGGCTTGATTTGGTTTTATGGCATATCAAGTATTTTAGGTTATGTAATGCCAAACCGTTTTTTTTACACACACACACACACAAATATATATATATATATATATATATATATATATATATTAAATATATTATTTGTAAATACATTTTGTAGATACATACAGTTGAATGATCAAAGAATTCAGTTTCTAACAATTCAATTTAGGATAAGTCAAAGTTAAAATGGTTCTAGATATTGCTATGTATCACTATACACACAATTAAATGATCAAACAGTTCTATTTCTAACAATTCAATTTAGCATAACTCAACAAAGTTAAATGGCCCTCTCCTGCAAACCATTAGCCCTTCCACCTCAACCTGGTCAATGTAACCCAGTCTGGCTGGGGCTGTATAATACACCAACTGCATTACCCACTAATGAATGTCCTGGATATGACACTAAACAATATGATGGTGAGGTCACAATAATATTGGAACTTTGAGGCATGCTGAGTACCCCTTCATTGCCATAGCTCCCAGGTCCATTCTGACCCAGAGTGGTAGTATCTGATAGAGTCCAATCTATGGGTCAAATAGAATTGTTTAACATTTAAACTGAGAGCAAACAAATGACTTAAGCTAAATTGAATTGTAAGAAATAGAACTGTTTCATGATTTAACTGTGTGAAAACAAATGACTGATGTTTAATTGAATTGTTAGTGACATATAGTAATATTTGGAGCTCTTTAACTTTATTGACATATATTTACAAACAATATACATCTTATATACATATATACAGATGATTTGGCATCAAATAATTTACAATGGTTGATATGCCATAAAATCCAACCAAACCAAATCCTATATATCTAATATATAAGTATAAAGAGGATTTGGCATTAAATAACCTACAATGGTTGATATGTCATAAAACCCAACCAAACCAAATCATATATATTTAATATATATGTATAATGAGGATTTGGCATTAAATAGCCTACAAGGGTTGATATGCCATAAAAGTAAACTAAACCAAATCTTCAGACAGCTGCAAGGTTTCAAGTATTCCTATAAATAATAACGATTTATACCTAGTAATATGATTTCAAGTAAGTAAATCAAGTTGGCGACCGTAGTTGAGGGTGACCCGAAGGCTCCCTTTTCAATAGCTACTACACTGAGGTGTAGGGGAGGGCACTACACCTTTCCGTGGATTGCTCCACTTTGCCCTTGATACATACCTTATATTGCTGAGTATTAAGCAAGGCGGTATCAAGTACCATTTTTAAAGTCTTTGGTATGACACAACCTGGGATTGAACCCAGGTAATCCTCATCTGTTTAAACACAGTTACATGGTATCAAGTATTTCTCTCTAATAGTAATGATTTTTGAAAAGGTTTTATTGACCCAATGGCACTAATAGCTTCAGGGTAGTGAGTCTCCATGGTGTAGTGGCGAACATGCTGGACTGCAACATCGTATTAAGTAAGTTCAAAGTTGAGCTATTATATTCACTTTTGGACTCGTGAGTAGTCTGGGAGACCAGGGTTCAATCCCAGGTTAAGTCATACCAAAGACTCAAAAAGAAAATTGGTATTTGATGCCACCTTGCATAACACTTAGCATTATAAGGTATAGATCAAGGGTAAAGTGGAGCAGTCCAAGGAATGGAGTAGCGCCCTCCTCTACACCTTGGTGTAATAGCTATTAAAAACGGGACCTTCTGGTCACTCTTAACTAAGGTCGCCAACTTTACTTACTGTTCTACAAGGATTACTTTGGCATCAAGTAATTCATAAAGGTTGACTTGTCATGAAATAAAGATATTGATACCACTTTGGGTCAGAGTGGATCTGGCAGTTATGTCAATGAAGGGGTACTCCACATTACTCGGAAACTGGAGCCTCACCATCAGATGCAGTTCATTGTAATATCCAGGACAACTCGTTTTTGCGGGGAGAGGCTTCTTATTTCTTTGCAGCCGATCCAGTTAGTGTATTTTAAGCTAGATGAAAATAATGCCTACAAAAAAGAGGATGTGGCTTATCTATCAGTGTGACATATAGATGTGTATTTATGGTAAGTAGGTAAGTCGAACTAGTAATACCAAGTTTCAGTTAGTAAAAAAGAACTGAATGAACGTTTACAAGAGAGTGCCTTCATGTCAGACCAAAGTTCTTTGGCTTTACAAAATATCACCATGTTTGCCCAAGGAAATCAGAAAACAATGGGTTATGGGAAAGACTCACTGCCTTGGTGTAAATTAATTACACAGAGAGAAATGGTAGGGTACAGAGAACACAAGTAGAAGGAAAGTCAGTGGGGTAAGGAGCAGGGTGAGAAAAGATAGTAGGGGTTCACACAGGAAAGTCTCCAGATAAAAGGCCTCCATAAAAAAAAAAGAAAAAATAACTAAAAGAAAAAAAAACAAAACAAAAACAAAACACCCCCAACAGAAAGATGGTGAAAGAGTGTTATTAATATAAAAGCAAGAGAAAGAACCACCCAAGCGGAAGTAACCCCTGAGGTTTTGGCTAACAACAAAGAAAACATTAAAACAATAAAATAAAATAGAATAAAAAAAAAAAAAAAAAAAAAGCCTGAAGAATGAAAAATAGACAGACTATCTATCTACTTCTGTTCATATCTATCTATCCATCTACTTCTGTTCATATCTATCTACTTCTGTTCATATCTATCTATCAATCTATCCACTTCTATTCCTATTTAAATCAATCTAACTATTGATCTATTTTTATTCATATCTATCTATTTAGATATCTTCCTCTATTCATAGCATTGACCTAGTGGGTAGAGTATTTGCCAATGGAGATCAGGATTCAATTCCAGGTCAAGTTATGCCAAAGACTCAAAAAAAAAAAAAAGGCAAAAAAAAGAAAAAAAAAAGGTACTTGATGCTTCCTTGTGTAACAATCAGCATTAGAAATTATGAATCAAGAGTAAGTGGAACAATCCAGAGAAAGGAGTTCTGCTCTCCCCTACACCTCAGTGTAGTAGCTATTGAAAAAGCAGCCTTCAGGTCACCTTCAACTATCGTTGCCCAACTTTATATATATATATATATAT
Organism: Sepioteuthis lessoniana; assembly: GCA_963585895.1. Lineage (NCBI taxonomy): Eukaryota > Metazoa > Mollusca > Cephalopoda > Myopsida > Loliginidae > Sepioteuthis > Sepioteuthis lessoniana. The sequence goes on from CAUZXS010000590.1 coordinate 29,913, forward strand.
ATATATATATATATATATATATATATATATATATATACACACACACACACACCTATGTTCATATCTATCTACTACTGTTTATATCTGTGTGTGTGTGTGTGTGTGTGTGTGTGTGTATATATATATATATATAAAAACACACCCACTCTCTCTCTATATATATATATATTATATATATGGAAACAACATGGCTGGGTTTCTTTTTTTTTAATTTTATTTTTTATTTTATGGAGAGAGTGAAAGCTGTAACACAAGAAAGAAGAGTAAGGCTTGGTCTGTTGAAAAAACAAAAATAGAGAGTAAGAAGTTTTGAGGGTTAAGGAGACAGAGAGCTTAAGATGGAAGGCTGGAACATGAAATGCCCTGGGCAATGGTACCTGATTTTCATCCATGCTGCTTCCATCCAACCAACCAAAGCTGAGAGAGAGAGAGAGAGAGAGAGCTAAAGGTTAGATTGTGCAAGGAGGCAGGCAACAAGGCAGATAAAGGAGGGTCAGGGAGCTTGCAGTTGGGGGTACTAGAGTAACACCCCTGCCATGCAGCACGAGTCATAATGTTTATATAATTATGAGACATAGCCAACCTTTAATAATGAGAAGAAAATGAATATTGGACACGAATAGTTATAACATTAACAGTCGAAAATATCTGCTTCATTGAACAGAAAAACAAAAATCCCAGAAAAACCTCAAGCCTCTTTCTGTTGTCAGTAAAGAAACATTTTTTTTTTCTATTTTGGCTTCAAAGCATAACAGAGTGCTTTTCCTCAAGTTGTTCTTAGATACCAGATGATGTATTTTCTACATAAAATTTAAAATCAGTCATCATCATCACATCGCGCTCGTAGCACGGATATCTCTGACCCTCTCTCGCCACTCCTCCCTATCGTTCATCACCCTAGGTAGGTCTTCAGGACAACATCCCGTATCCTCACATAGCTGCTGAATGTACGTTTGAGCTGGTCGTCCTGCTTTTGCGTGGCCATGTGTGGGGATCCATAAGAGTACATCTCTTATGAGTTCATCTCTGCTTCTCCAGCAGTGTCCTGCATGTCTGGTTCGTCTAACTTGAATAGTTTTCGTGATAGGGGGCAGGTGGCCGAACAGTTGGTGTCTTGTGGGGTGTTGCTGCCAGGATGCTGCGTGCAATCCTGAACAAGTTAAAATCAGTACTGAGCACTATTACATTTAGGTTGTAACATGGGTATTATTTAAAGATTCAGGATGTAGTGTTGCTTTTATTAAAGTTTAAGATAAAACTTTAACCTCAAGTTTTGTTCTGCTGTGTAAAGAAACTTTTTTTTAAGTTGGCTTCAAATGCAGTAAATTGCAATAAATGAAAATGATTTTACTTGAGTTGTTCTTAAAAAAGATTATATATATATATATATATATATATACACGCACACACAGAGACTAGACTATTGATATAATGGTTAGATTGTTCATCTCCTTGCTTAACAAACAACATTATAAGGAATGAATCAAGGGTAGGTGGAGTAATCCAGAGAAAGGAGTAGTGTCCTCTCCTACACCTTGGTGTTGTAGTGATTGAAAAGGGAGCCTGTGGGTCACCCTCGACAATGGTTGGCCAACTTACTTACAACTTATATAGCAATTATATAAAATAAAGATGAAAAGAACTTACAATTTTTGTAGCATTGGTAAATCAATAAAATCTCCTTGTTTTAATACCACAATGGCATTATTACTCAGATCCCTGAAAAAGAAAAAAAAAGATATATATATATATATATATATATATAAAATATAAAAAATATAGCTTGATAAATAGAATAAGGTTTTTTTTTTTTAATGTCAAAACTACACAGCAATGTGCACACACACACACATATAATTAAAAAATATAAATCTTTTAGTGGATCTATTCATTTAAAAATATTAAATTTTTTCTCTCTTTGGACCAACAAAAAAAGAAAAATTTATATATATATATATATATATATATATATATATATATATATATATATATAGGAAGACTTATTTTTTAAAAGAAATTCAACTGATACTCTAAATAACACCTAATGATATCCGTTTTATTGGATAGTATTTCATTAGAAATAATAAAATCTAGGTATCTTTGGTCAAGTAAAAAAATTGTGCAGAGGTGAACTTTTTTATTCACTTCACTTGCCCTGTGACCTGATTTGGCTGAACTGGACATGACTCATGTAGCTGTTTTGCTTAGGAACAGCTTGGCAGATCCCATCCCTCTCCAAGTTTACAATTTTCAGAGTTTTCCTTCTACTAAACTGGTTGCCACACCAAGGTTAAAGAGACAGTCTGCCCTACTATTTACCCATAGCTTGAGGGAAAATAGTTTGATTTACATACCTTTCCCAATGGTATTAGCAGAATGTGGAATCCAAACAGACCCATTTAGGATTTGTCCTTGGGTTACTGAATCCACTAACTATGATAACTGTAATACTACATGTGCCTCAAACTTTTATTATTCATAGACGATACTCTCAATTAAAAATTATTTGAATGAGTAAATTTGATTTGGTTCCAAAAGTTGAGATGTCAGAAAATTTCTGGCAGATTTGTATGCAAAATGCTCCTTGAAATTTCTTGCAATAAAAACTAAAAATATTGGTTAGGGTTTCTCAGTTCATGCCTATCATTTTAATCTTTTGAAAGATAATTTTTGATTTCTTTCTTTAATGGCATATAAACCTTCCTGGATTATTCAATGCCTATGGTATTCTTGTTGATGGACAGCAATGATACTAAATCCGTAGCTGCGGGGGATAAGAGGGTTCAGCACTTTTCCAAACTTACTCACTTCGAGGCTGCAGTCTAGCTATTGTACCACAGAGACCCTCCGAAAGATAAAATAAACCTTTCATTTTATTATTTATTTATTTTTTTTGATAGATTTTAATGATATGTTAATTTCACCAAGATTGGTTGGGTTTTATGGCACATCAACCTTTGTAGGTTATTTAATGCCAAATCCTCTTTATACATATATATTAAATATATAGGATTTGGTTTGGTTGGGTTTTATGGCATATCAACCTTTGTAGGTCATTTAATGCCAAATCCATTTTTATGTAAATAATCTGTTCTATTTAAAATAATTCAGTTTAGCATAAATACACAGTTCAATTGTCAAAAGAATTTCTATTTCAAACTATTCAAGCAGTTATATGTAATAATTCAGTTAAGTGTAAATACAGTTTTAATGTCGAAAAGCAGTTCTATTACAAATAATTCAGTTAAGCATAAGCACGCAGGAAGTAAGTACAGTTTAATTGTCAAAAACACCTCTATTTCAAGCTATTCAATTTACTCAAACAATTCATTTTAGCATAAGTATGCTGTTAGTTCTATTTAACTCATAGATAGGGCCCTATCAGGTGCTACCACTCCGGGCCAGAGTGGACCTGGGAGCAATGGCAATGAAGGGGTACTCCGCATTCCCCAAAGCTCCAGCACCGCTGGAACCTCACCATCAGATTAATTAGCGTCATATCCAGGACACTTTTTTTGGGGGGGAGGTCTTACCCCTCTGCAGAGGTGCAGTCAGTGTATTTTACAGCCCCAACTGACTGGGCAATAATTTCACCTAGAGCTGGTTGGTTGGAGTTTTTGCCATATCAACCTTTGTAGGTTATTTAACATCAAATCCATTTTTATAGAAATAATCAGTTCTATTTCAAACAATTCAGTTTAGTATGAGTACACAGTTTAATCATCAAAAACATTTCTATTTCAAGCTATTCAGTCTAGTCAAACAGTTCTAATTCAAACAATTCAGTTTAGCATAAGTATGCAGTTAGTTCGATTTAACCCATAGATAGCGCCCTATCAGGTGCAACCATTCCGGGCCACAGTGGACCTAGGAGCAATGGCAATGAAGGGGTGCTCTGCATTCCCCAAAGCTCACTTGTCTGAGGGGGGGGGGTCTTACCCCTCTGCAGAGGTGCAGTTGGTGTATTCTACAGCCCCAGCCGACTGGGCAAAAATCATATATTAGATACATATGTATAAAAAGGATTTGGCATTAGATAACCTACAATGGTTGATATGCCATAAAACCAAACCAAACCCTATATATTTAATATATATGTATAAAGAGGATTTGGCATTAGATAACCTACAATGGTTGATATGCCATAAAACCCAACCAAACCAAATCATATATATTTGATATATATGTATAAAGAGGATTTGGCATTAAATAACCTACAATGGTTGATATGCCATAAAACCCAACCAAACAAATTAGTTATATGATATCAAGTATTGCTAATACTAAGAGTTTCCAATAAAATCTATTTGATCCATAGATGGGACTCTGACAGTTAGTACTACTAAGGTCAGAGTGGACCTGGGAGTCATTGTAATGAAGGGGTACTCCACACTCGTCCAGAGCTCCAGAACTGGAGCCTCACTATAAGATGCAGTGTTGAGTCATACATAGGATACTCATTTTTTTTTGGCGGGGGGGGGAAGGAATTTTATATTTCTGCAGGGGGTGTAATCAGCTTATTTCAAGCCCTGATGACAGGGGGTAATTCTCTCTCTCTCTTTTTTTTTTGGAAAAAGCTATTTTAAATCAGCCAGGCGTTCCAGAGTTTTTGTTTGTCATTTCAAACATTTTTAGGAAGAGAATATATATAATATATTTATATATACATATATATGTGTATGTAAAAAAAAACCCCAAAAAATTTATTTCAGTTGGGTTTTTTTTTTAGTCCAGGTGAAAAATGCAGTAAGGATAACCCAAAGCTGAACTTTTTAACACATTATTTTACAGACGCAGATATCATCGGGAAATGAGAAAAATTTGAGTAAATGTTCCAAAGCTACTGCGTTTTTTTGACTACAGGCATTTTTTACCAGATGAAAAACATTTTCAAAATGTTCATATTGGGTGAACACAGTAAAATTGGTTAGTTTTCCCAAATTTTTTCTTGTTTCCCCAATGATGCCAGCATCGGAAAAATAAGGTCATAAAAAAATTTAATCTTCAGATTACCCTTATTGCACTTTTGACTTTGACCATTACCTAAACATTTGTGTCGCAGCTATGTTTTCATTTAGCACAAAGACCCAAGTATGGTGACATCTAAGGTACCACATCATATGTTGCAAGAATTGAGAAAATTTTTAAAAGTTGTCAGTCTTTTTTTCTTTTCAACTTGATATTTTTTTTTTTTTTGTGCGGTTCAAGAAGATAAGTCATGGGTTAAATCAACACAAGTTTGTTATCAAATGTCACTTGCCAAACGACGTAAATTAATAACAAAACCCCTTATGCTGCACTTTGGATGTAAGTCTCCAAGGACATATTTAACATTCCACAGAATTCCTCTGAAATTTACTGAAAAATCTTCCAGCAGGGATAGTTGGCTGGTTTCTTTGTTAATTATTTAATGCCAAAAGCAACCATGTAGAAGATCAGCAGTGGTACTATTTAACCAACAGCTGGAGTGATAAGGGGCTCGTAGCTTTCCCAAGGGGCATTAGTCCAAAAGTGAATGCAATAGCATGCCTGGAATTTGAACTCGTTTATTTCAACATTTTAGCTATTACGCAATGGGACACTCCTCCAGTGGGTATAGTGGGAGATGAGTAAATTGGATTGGTTTTATGGCATATCAACCATTGTAAGTTATTTAATGCCAAATCAATTTTTATACAAATAAACAGTTATATTTCAAACAATTCAGTTCAGCATAAGTACACAGTTTAGTTCAATTTGACCCATAGATAGGACCCTATCAGGTACTACCACTCCAGGACAGAGTGGACATGGGAGTAATGGCAATGAAGGGATACTCAACATTTCCCAAAGGTCCAGCAATTACTCGAGCCTTACCATCAGATTGTTTAGTGTCATATTCAGGACACTCGTCGGAAGAGTCTTACCCATCTGCAGAGATGAAGTCGGTGTATTCTACAGCCCCAGCCGACTTGGGCAGGTGGTGAGTGAAGTTTAATTAGCAAAGTTTGGCTTTTTCTTTTTTGTTATATATATATATAACTCATTTGTATTTTTAAAAATTCAAAAGAAAGTATGACACAGAGAGGATTTCCACTGACGTTTAAAATTTATTGGTGACAGAAAAAAAATTTTTGTTTTTGGAAGTTAGTAGTGGTAATTTTATTAAAATGAACAATAGTAAAACCAAGATTTTTGATTAGGTTATATTTCTGACTTCGTTTACAAATTCAAGCAAAGGTCACAGGAACTACTTTGTTGAGTTTATTAAAGCTTGCAAAAATTGCAGGTGCAGGCAAATCTCACCACATAACCCCTGCAGGTGTAATGCGGGATGAGGTAACTCAGTACATTTACATAACCTTTTTTTTTTAGGTGCCTATGGTGTAATGGCTATCGTTGTTGGAAATGGACATGGCGACCTGTTTTCAAATCCTGAAAGAGGCTGTTTGCATTACACAAAATGCTAATATTCTTGGAAAAGGGAGGAATCCAACTATTCTTTCTCCAGTTATGGGTAAATAGTAGGGCAGACTGGGCTCTTTAACCTGGGTATGGCAAGCAGTTTATGAGATGGATAACTCTGAATTTAAACCTGTTAAACTGTTTAAAAAAAAAAAAAAAAAAAAAAAAATGGAGGGGTTGGGTATAAACAAAAATTCTGAAAAAAAATTTACTTTGCTTTTTCAAAAAAAAATTCTCATTTTTTTATTAAATGATCTTTGCATATATTTTACATTGCACTAATATTCCTGTGAAAGGTGTGCATCCCTCTATCTTCCTCCAGCTAAAAGGTAAATAGTAGGATAGACTATGCTCTTTAAGCTTGGTATGGTAACCTATCTAAGAGAAGGAAAATTGACTTCAGAACTTAAAAACCACTTGAAAAATTCACCTTGTTTCAAATCCGGCATATACCTACGTAACCTTTTCCAGAAATTAAGAAACGTCATAGGCCATTCTGATCAAAAGGGCTCACTCTACGTGATACATGAATACATTGTTCAATCAAAAAAGAGCAGGGGGGTGTCCTCGTGGTGTAATGGTTAAAGTGATGGACTGTGGAATCGTAGTACGCAAGTTCGTACTCCAGTCGCGCTATTATGTTCACTTTCGGGCAAATACCCTTGGGAAAGGTATGAACCCCCTTATCCTCCTAGCTATGGGTTAAATAGTACCACTACTGTTCTTCTAGGAGAATGGCTTTGGCATTAAATAACCTACAAAGAGTTGATATGCCATTAAACAAAGAAATCAAACCAAACCAAAAAAGAGCTGACGTCTTTTTTTTTTAACACACTTATTCTTGATTGTTTTTTTTTCATCAATGAGAATGCGATATGCAATGATCTGCAATTAGTTAATTAATCAGGTGTCTGCAATTTTCTCCAATCAAATAAGGGATATGGGATTGTTTTAATGAAAGAAGAGAAACTAAGGGAGAAGAAAACACTTGGAAACGACCCCTAGAAGAAAACTCCACTGAAAATGAAGTTCCAGAACTCCAAAGATTTTTGAACAGACAAATTCCTCACCATCTCTTTTTTTCTCCAAGAGTGTAGAACTTTCCCTTGAACTTTTGATCATGATAACAGAATCGTATGGCAATGAAAATAATATTGCTATTGTTGACAGAAAATTGTTTTTGTTCTTGAAGTGGTCAATGGTTTCGGCAATTCATTCCTATTAACATCCTGAATCATCACAAGACGTTCCCACCAAGCTGGATAATCCCCGTCTTGCAGATCTTTAAAAACCTAAAGTGTGTGTTGAAAGCATTGACCAAGCAGTCAGTTGGAAAATGTATGTGGATATTCCAGTGATAGGAGCAAAAGTGAAATGACTTCTAAAAAGATTTTAACAGCAGTACTGAGAAGAAAAAAATTAGAAACGAATATAAAATTACTAAGACAAAAAAAATGATTAACACATAAAACAAACACACACTACGTATATATATATATATATATATATATATATATATATACACCCTTGCGGATAATTTTTAGCTCAAATACCTTTGCAGATTTTGAGAAATGGGCAATTATTTTCTGTGCATCTTGGTGGTTTGTTTGGGTTTTATGGCATATCAACCATTGTAGGTTATTTAATGCCAAATCCTCTTTATACATATATATTGAATATATAGGATTTGGTTTGGTTGGGTTTTATGGCATATCAACCTTTGTAGGTTATTTAATGCCAAATCCCCTTTATACATATATATTGAATATATAGGATTTGGTTTGGTTGGGTTTTATGGCATATCAACCATTGTAGGTTATATAATGCCAAATCATTTTTATACATACATACATATCAAATAAATATGATTTGTAAACACATTTTGTAGATGAAATTTTTAAATGAACCGAGATAATTTTATTTGCACACAGTTGAATGGTTTCAAGTACATTTCTATCGAACATGAATAATTCTATTTACTATAAATCATTTTTTGCACACAGGTAAATGGTACCAAGTATTGCTATGTATCATAAACAATTCAATTAAAAGTCAGTCATTTGTTTACACATAGTAAAATGATCAAACAGTTCTATTCCAAACAATTCAATTTAGCATGTCATTTGTTTGGACACAGTTTAAATGCCAAAGAGTTCTATTTGAAGCACAGATAGAATCCTATCATATGTTACAACACCTGGTAAGAGTGGACCTGGGAACAATGAAAATGAAGGGATACTCTGCATTCCCCAAAGCTCTAGCATTACTGGAGCCTCACCATCAGATTGTTTAGTGTCATATCAAGGATACTCATTGAAGGAGGGGTCTTACTCCTCTGCAGAGACACAGTCAGTCTCTGCTACAGCCCTAGCCAACTGGGGTAATTTTAATTTTGTGAAATTGTGTAAATGCCAATTGCTGTTAGTCGTTAACGTTGATGTCTTCAGCTTCTTAACGTTTTTCTCTTTTCTGTATTTTTTCTTTATTAGCAGAAGGTCGATGTATTTTGTTCAGATATGTTTTCACTGTCAGTGGAACCTGGCATGTATTGCATGCTGGCTGATCTTCACTTTTGAACAGAACATTTTACGGCTATAATTCTTTCTAGCCATCCTTACACCAAATCATTGAGGTATTAAATCAAGATGGCATTCATGGTGTAATGGATACTGTCGTAGGAAATAGACATGGTGACGCGAGTTCAATTCCTAGATGAGCCTGTTTGCATTTCCCATAGCACTAATGCACTTGGGAAAGGCGTGAATCCAACTATTCTCCCTCCAGCTATGGTTAAATAGTAGGGCAAGACTACACTCTTTCACTTTGGTATAGCAACCAGTCTGGGAGAAGGAAAAATCTGAATTCAACATTGTTAAACTCCATTTTAAAATTGCCCTTGTGTCACATCCTGCTTGTGTGGAGGGGTACATAAATATATTCATTAAATCATGAGACAGACCAAAAAAAAAAAAAAAAAAAGACATTGGGTCAATTTAGTAAGATGATGTTGGTTCAGGAAATCTAAATGGTTAGACCCCAATCAGGAAGATGGAAGCGTTTTAGTAATCACTAGTGAGAGAATAAAGAATTGGGATGGAAAAACCTTTTATGAATACATTGTATTCTTTTCAAAAATGCCAAGGGTAAGCATAACACCGATAGAATTCAGGATTAGAAAAATGTCCTGTATATAGATAATGACCCCCCCCCAACAACAACAACATTACCGAAAATGTCAATATTAACTACAAAATTTATGAGGGGCAGAGCAGTAACTGTCCTGACACGCATTTGTAATGTGCAATGTGACTCAACCAGCACTTCTTACCCCATAACCACCCACTTAGTGTATTAACCTTTATATCCATCACTTGTACAGTACGAAAGCAGTCTGATCTCTAAACCTTTTGCAAACAAGCAGATTACAAGAAGAAAAAAAAAATGCGTTGTGTTATATTTTCATCCCTTCCTATGACAGAACCCTGAAATGTACAAACGTGTCTTGAGTACATATGGGGGAGCGGTTCAGTCAAACAGGTGGTATGCAAACTTTTCAAGAGCAGAAGTGGGAAAAACAATAGTAGCATTTCTTAAAACAACAAAATAGTATGTCTACATTTATAACACAATGTTAGAAAGATCTTTAGTTTTTAAAAAAAAAATTTTAAGCCAGTGAGAAAATTTTTGGCTTGGTTTTATGGCAAATCAAAAAATTATCAAAATCCAAATCATGTTTATACATATATATTAAATATATATGATTTGTTTTGGTCGGGTTTTATGGCATTTCAACCCTTGTAGGTTATTTAATGCCAAATCTTGTTTATACATATATATTAAATATATAGGATTTGGTTGGGTTTGGTTTTATGGCATGTCAACTATTGTAGGTTATTTAATGCCAAATCCTGTTTATACACATATATTAAAAATATATATGATTTGGTTGGGTTGGGTTTTATGGCATATCAACCATTGTAGATTATTTAATGCCAAATCCTCTTTATACATATATATCAAGTCTAGCACATTTTGTTGATAACATTCTTAAATAAGCCTGAGCTCATTTTTTTTTGGCACATAGTTAAATGGTTTCAAGTATTATTATATAACAGTCACAATTAAAGTTCAGTCATTTGTTTGCACACATTTAAATAGATATACATGATATGTAAGAGATTAGTTTGTCGGTAATTTTATTTTTAAATGAGTTAGAATTAATTTATTTGCCCAATGGTATTGCAATTGTTTCTACATAATTAAATGGTTTCAATTATTGCTATCAGACATTTATTCGCTATTCAAAATTAATTATTTGTTTGCGCACAGTGAAGCAGTTACAAGTATTGCTTTTTAACATGATTCATTCATTTGCGCACAGTAAAATGGTTTCAAGTATTGCTACGTATCACTAACAGTTCAATAAAACATCAGTCATTTGTTTACATACAGTTAAATAATCAAACTTCTATTTCTAACAATTCAAAGTGGACCTGGGAGTGATGGCAATGAAGAGGTACTCCACATTCCCCAGATTTTCAGGACTGGAGCCTCGACATCAGATGATTTAATGTCATATCTAGGACACTTGCTGGGAAAGAGGTCTTACCCGTCTGCAGAGATTCAGTCAGTGTATTCTACACCCTAAACAAGGCTGTCAATCTTGTAAAGTTTGGTAATAAATAATACCTAATAATATGTTTTATATACAGTTTCACTAGAAATAATAAAATGTCTCCTTGTTTTTTTCGTTTAATGGCATATCAATTATTTAACCCATAGTTAAGAGGTTTCATATTTTTCCTAAGGGTATTAGACCACAAGTCAATGTAGTAGGATGAATATCGGTCAATTTTTTGCTAAGTACAACACCTCCAGGTCAGAGTGGACCTGGGAATAATGGCAAAGAAGGTATACTCCACATTCTCCAGACTTCCAAATCAGATGATTTTATGTTTTACCCAGGAAAATTGTTGGAGTAGACGGGGGGAGTCTTAGCCCTCTGAAGAGGTGCAGTCATCATATTCTACAGTCCCAGCCAATGAGGCTTTCTTAAAAAAATATTATGGTGTATTTCATTCTGTGTTTGTTTGGTTTTTATGGCATATCAACCTTTGTAGGTTATTTAACACCAAATCCACCTCTATAAAAATAGTTCTATTTCAAACAATTCAGTTTAGCATAAGTACTCAGTTTAAGTGTAAGTACAGTTTAATTGTGAAAAACATTTCTATTTCAATATATTCAAGCAGTTCTAATTCAGCTAACTCAGTTTAATATAAGTACAGATTTTGTTTACACACATTTATGTCAAAACAATTCAGTTTAGGGTAAATACAGTTTCAATGTCTAAAAACAGTTCCATTTCAAATAATTCAGTTTAGCATAAGCATGCAGTTTAAATGCAATTACACAGTTTATTTTTTAGTCAAACAGTTCTAATTCAGATGATTCAGTTTAGTATAAGTACAAGTTTTATTTGCAGATAAGTAAATGTCAAAAACAGTTCCATATTAAAGAAATCAGTTTGGTGTAAATACAGTTTCAATGTCAAAAACAGTTACATTTGAAACAATTCAGTTTAGCGTGAGTACAGTTTAATTGTCAAAAACATTTCTATTTCAAGCAATTCAGTTTAGCATAAGTACGCCGTAAGTTCTATTTAACCCATAGATAGGGCCCTATCAGGTGCTACCACGCCGGGCCTGAGTGGACTGGGGAGTAATGGCAATGAAAGGGTGCTCCACATTCTCTAAAGTCCCAGCATCACTTGAGCCTCACCATCAGATTGTTTAGTGTCATATCCAGGACACTTGTTGGGAGGAAGTCTTACCCCTTTGCAGAAGTGCAGTTGGTGTATTCTACAACCCCAGGCGACTGGGCAATTAATTATGTATGTGTGTGTGTATATATATATATACACACACACATATGATAGAGAGAGAGGTGGGCAAGTCATAGCTCAGTCGATATGAGGAGTAAAAATGATGGAGGGGTGGGACCCATGTTTTTTTCCCTTGAGATCCATTGTCTGTTTCAAGTAGTAATTTCAAAAAAATGTTTCCTTTTTTGAATTAAAAGGATTTCTTTATTTGATATTTATCTAAATCGAAAAATAATTAATTAATTAAAATATACATTCAGTTAGTTGTATCAACTAACACACGGTAATTAGTTGTGTTCTCCCTTGGGTTGCGCTGTCCGAGTTTGTTGGCGTTTGTTATAAACATGGCAATGGATTTTGTTTCTAGCCTGCAGATCACCTAATCAAAAACAGACTTCCTATGGCAAGAAGGTTACAAGTAACAATGGTTTTAAGTTTTATGGCATGGGGTAGAGTAATCTCCAAGCATTAAAGTGACACTAAGCCATCAATGGTGCAGTGGTTTCAAACTGTAAGTAGGTTATGTGATTGGTTGGTTTAATGGCATCTTAACTCTTTGTTGCTGGAGCCATTCTTCCCCCCCCCATACAATTACATAATTTCATGTAGCTATTTTAATTCAATAATGATACTCATTTGTTTGAACGCAGTTATATGTAGCCCAGTTGGCTAGGACTGTAGAATACACATGACTGCCTCTCTCCAGAAGGGTAAGACTCCCTGAAAGAATGTCCTGGTGGCCCAGTTGGCTGGGGCTGTAGAATACACTGACTGCATCTCTCCAGAAGAGTAAGACTCCTCAAACAAGTGTCTGAGATATGACACTAAATAATTTGATGGTGAGGTTCAAGCAATGCTGGAGCTTTGCGGAATGTGGAGTACTCCTTCATTGCCATCGCTCCCAGGTCCACTCTCGCCCGGAGTGGTAGCACCGGATAGGTCCTACCAATGGGTCAAATGGAACTAACAGTGTAATTATGCTAAACTAAATTGTTTGAAACTTATCAAAATGACTTAATTCAGTGTTAAATTAACAAAAAAGGGTTGATACACCATAAAACCAACCAACCAACCAACCAACAGTTATGTGGTTTCAAGTATTCCAATCTAATACTAACACTTAGCACTGCTATATTTAACACTAATAAGAGGTAAGCAATTATATGGTTTCAAGTAGTAAATAATAATTAGTATGCCAATAAATGTTTATTAGTAAATTTGAACAAGTCCTGGAAGCAGCACCCCACAAAGCAGCAGCTGTACGGCCACTTACAACCCATCATGAAAACTATCCAAGTTCGACAAACCAGACATGTGGGACACTGCTGGAGAAGTAGAGACGACCTCATAAGGGATGTACTCCTATGGATCCCTTCACATGGACGAGCAAAGGCAGGATGACTAGCTAGAACCTACATACAGCAGCTCTGTGCCGATGCGGGATGTAGCCCTGAAGACCTGCCGGAAGCAATGGATGATAGAGAAGGGTGGCGAGAAGGGTCAGGGATATCTGTGCTGATAGCGCGACATGATGAATAGTTATATAAAAAAAGGTGGTGACTAGAAGGCTCCCTTTTCAATAGCTACTACACCAAGATGTAGGGGTAGGTGCTACTCCTTTCCCTGGATTGCTCCACTTTACCCTTGATACGTACCTTATATTGCTGAGTGTTAAGCAAGGAGGTATCAAGTACCATTTTTAAAGTCTTTGGTATGACGCAACCTGGGTTTGAACTCAGGTCTCCCGGACCATTGGCAAACACTCCAACCACTATGCCAATGAGCCGATTTTTAGTTATATAATTTTGGATGAATTATTTGTCTTAGATAGGAATACTTGATATCACGTAAGTGTGAATAAACAAACAATAGAAAAATAAAAAATGAAACTTACTGTTGAAAATATGATTATGAATACAATTAAACATTTACTAAGGAGTCAAATTTCAGCATTAAATAATCCACAAAGAGTTGATATGCCATTAAACAAACAAAACCAAAGCCAAGAGCACAGTATGATCATTGGTATGGTTTCTTTCTTTAATGGCATATTTAATGCCAAAACCATTCTTGTAAGACCACTGGATAGAGAAAGTTTTCAGCTACTAAAGACTTTATTTATATAGTCACAAAGCATTTCTGTGTTATACTGCTTGTACTTGCTATATTCTTGGAACACTTATTACATATAGATATAACAACCTTTACACACAATTATATATATATATATATATATATATATATATATATACACACACACACACACACATGTATAATGACACACAGATGAATGTATTTCATTGTGTATTCCACCCTCGTGTCTGTCTGATAGGGAGGGAGTACATATTTTATTATACATGTTCCACAGAGTGTTCAGCAAACAAAAAGAAATCTAGTTTTGTTTGCTATGCAAATAGTTCAATAATATTGATTTGTGGTCAGAAAAGAGTCGTGAAATACAACACCAGCAGACAGTGGCATTGGGGTAAGGTGGTGGCCAGTGGAAAAAAGGTAGACTGACCACAGCAAGCCATAATGGCGGGAGGGAAGGAAAAAAAAAAAAAAGGACTAACTGTCAAGCTATTAGTCACAAGTGAGCAGTAGGCAAAACAAACTGGAAGATAAAGCGTTTATTTTATTGGTATTTTTCTCTTCTTCCTATCTTGGAGATTTTTACTTCTGATATTTCTTCTTTTTTTTTTTCATTAATATAAAGGAAATATTTTTTTCATGTTGTGTTTTTGTTCATATTAAAGAAATCTTGAGATTTTACAGGATAATTTGGCTGGAGCAGGGGGGGGGAGATTCTAAGCACAAAAGACAAATCTCTCATATCATCGGCTACTTTGAATCTTTCTGATTTTTTTCATGACGACTTTGATTTTGCTAGCTGTTGGAGTGGATGTCTTGCAGTTTTCACCTATCCATATTTATCAACCCCTCCACTTGGGCAGAATATGACACAAGGTCAATTTTTAAGCGGAGTTTAGCAGGTTTGAATTCAGAGTTTTCCTTCTCCTAGACTAGTTGCCTCACCAAAGCTGAAGAACCTAGTCCGTCCTACTATTTACCCATAGCTGGAGGGAGAATAACTGGATTAATACCTTTCCCAAAGGTATTAGTGCTATGTGAAATGTAATCAGTCTTGTCCAGGATTTGAACTCGTGTCGCCGTGTCCATTTCCTATGACGATAACCATTACACCACGGGCACCTTTTCACCTATCAAGGGTGGCTTTCTACACTCTTGTTAGAAGACTATGTAAAAATATTTACTTTAAACATTGTTTAATGTCATATCCAGGATACATGTTGTAGGTTTGGTTTGGTTTCTTTGTTTAATGGCATATCAACCTTTGTAGGTTATTTAATGCCAAAGCTATTCTCCTAGAAGAACAGTAGTGGTGCTATTTAACCCATAGCAGGGAGGATAAAGGGGTTCATACCTTTCCCAAGGGTATTTGCCCGAAAGTGAACGTAACAGCGCGACTGGAGTATGATTCCGCAGTCCATCGCTTTAACCATTATACGATTCCGCAGTCCATCGCTTTAACCATTATACCACGAGGACACCTGTACACGTTGTAGGATGGGGGTCCCTTATACCTCTTGCAAAGATGCAGTCAGAGTATTCAACAGCCTCAGCAGAGTGGGCTGTATTTCCTAGTATGTATTGTAAGCACCTTGCTCAATATAATGGTTAGCAAATTAGATCAGCAGACCATTGATAGTAGATTCAGTTTTTACTCGGCATCCTAATTCATCTGGCCTTGTGCCAAACTAGGGCTAAGCTTAGTATATAAGAATATGGTTGATAATATGCAAAATTAAAACAGTGAGTGGAGTTCAAATTTCAATCGAAGCTGTTTGGGTTCATTCACGTTAATGGGGTTGGGGGTTGCATGACTCAACTTCTTTCTCCCATTCCTAAAATGTGAGAAAAACAAATCAAGGCTGGTTAAGCACTCCAGCCATAGCTGGAGGGAACTTGACTCATAAAACAACTCTGGTGTTTTTGTTTAAAGATATACCAACCTTCATGGGTTATTTAAAGCCAAAGCCATTCCTAAAGAAAAACACTAGTTGTACTATTTGACTCATAGCTGGGGGATAAGGGGGGTTTGATTTGGTTTCTTGGTTTAAATGGCATATCAACCTTCATGGGTTATTTAAAGCCAAAGCCATTCATACAGAAAAAACATTAACTGTACTATTTGACTCATAGCTGGGGGATAAGGGTGGTTTGATTTGGTTTCTTGGTTTAAATGGCATATCAACCCTCATGGGTTATTTAATGGGAAAACCATCCTTGGAGAAGAATACTAGCAGTATTTTTTAACCCATTACTAAGGGGATAAGTGGGTTCATAATTTTCCCAAGTATATTAGTCCAAACGTAAACGTTATAGTTCGACTGGAGTTTGGACACACTATGATGTTGCAGTCCAGCCCTTTAGCCTCTCCCCAGGACAACTCTGAATTGAAAACCACTTTCAAAGTAATGGGAAACCACTCCACCATGTTTATATTGAGTGATATTTTATGGACAACTCTGGGTGGTTGGTGTGACAGCAAGTCAACTCTTGGTGGATTATTTGAGGTTCAAGTAACTCTAAAGCAAATAATTTGTCCAGTTATAGGGTTTCAAGAAATTCGATTAATATTAATTCCTATTTACCCAAATCCTTTGTCATGGGCAGGATGTGATACAAAGTCAACCTTTAAGCAAAGCTGGTTTTAATTCAGGGTTTTTCTTCTCCTAGACTGGTTGCCTAATCAAGGCTATAGAAACTAGTCTGCTTAACTATATTTACCAACCCTGCCACCTGGGCAGGATATGACACAAGGTCAATTTTTAAGCAGAGTTTAACAGGTTTGAATTCAGAGTTTCCCTTCTCCTAGACTAGTTGACTCACCAAGGCTGAAGAAATCAGTCTGCCCTACTATTTACCCATAGCTAGAGGGAGAATAATTGGATTCATACCTTTCCCAAGGGTATTAGTGCTATGTGAAATGCAATCAGTCTTGTCCAGGATTTGAACTTGTGTCCATTTCCTATAACAATAACCATTACACCAGTCTGCTTAACTATTTACCCATAATTGGAGAGAAAACAGATGGATTCATGCCTTTCTTAAGGACATTAACATGACATGAAAGGCAAACACCCTTGACCAGGATTTGAACTCGTATGGTCAGTTCCAAAGCAATTTGCAATGATAATTATGCAAAGTATAATTCTTAATATTTAAAATTTAATTTCCTCCATAATAATTTCCCTTTCAGAACTCACTTATTTCATGTAGCATGGAAGATGAACTGAGAGTGATGGATGATAGGGACGAGTGGTGGGAGAAGGTCAGGGAAATCCATGCTAGTGGCACACCATGATGATGACTGTTCTTCTACAAGGATGGTTTTGGAATTAAATAACTCATGAAGGTTGATATTTGATCAAACAAAGAAACCAAACCAATAATAATTATTTGTTTATAATTGTAACTTTAAGTGTTCCTATTAAATCGCTTTATCAATGTTTTAAGAGCCAATGTATTAATAAAGTTCACAATCATTTTAAACAGGTAAACACTTCATACTTAGTCGCAATATCAATGTTTTAAGAGACAATGTATTAATAAAGTTCACAATTATTTTAAACAAGTAAACACTTCATAATTTGTTGCAATATCAATGTTTTAAGAGCCAATGTTTATTACAATTTTTATTGAATTGATTTTATTTTAATTTTAGAATTATTTAAATTTTTTTCATCAACTTAAGGTAGGAAAGTTTCAGCATAATCTTGAAGCTGCCGAATGAATGAGAATGTTTTCTGTTGGAAAAGAATATGATAGAATATCAAAATGTGGAATAAGTTCAAATGGGAAGACCATTAACAAAAATTGATTAAAAAAAAAAATCAAAACAGTACATATATAAGTAATACATTTTTTCACCCTCATTAGTGAATCTCTCTGCAAAAGATATATACATGATGTCTATAAGGTCCTGCAGCAGGTTTAAAATTTATCAATAAAGATGGCAGTCATTTTAAAGGGAGATAATTAAAAAAATTACATAATGAATAAAAACCTCAAAAGTTGAACTTTTATGGTCCCCCTCCCAAAGATTTTATCATTAGTACAACGTGAGTTATTAAATTTTCAATTCTAAAACTGTTGCAAGACTTTGTGAACGCTGTGTGTGTGACTGCATTAGAATCTTCAGTTATTAAAAAATATTTTGCATCTTATCAGTAATTAGTTTATTTACTGCTAAATAAAAAAATCTGAACATTCATTATTGTGTTAATTCCATATGTTTTGCCTGGCATACTAATTTGTTCAGAAATGGCCTGGGAGACCTGGGTTCAATCCCAGGTCGAGTCATATCAAAGACTCAAAAAAATGGTACTTGATGCTATCTTGCTTAAAACTCAGCATTATAAGGTAAAGATCAAGGGTAAAGTAGATGGTTTGGTTTCTTTGTTTAATGGCATATCAACCTTTATAGGTTATTTAATGCCAAAGCCATTCTCCTAGAAGAACAGTAGTGGTACTATTTAACCCATAGCTGGGAGGATAAGGGGGTTCATACCTTTCCCAAGGGTATTTGCCCGAAAGTGAACGTAATAGCGCGACTGGAGTACGAACTCGCGTACTACGATTCCGCAGTCCATCGCTTTAACCATTACACCACGAGGACACCCCCGGGTAAAGTAGAGCAATCCAGGGAAAGGAGTAGTGCCTTCCCCTACACCTTGGTGTAGTAGTTATCGAAAAGGGAGCTTTCGGGTCACCCTTAAATACGATCACCAACTTTATTACTTACATTTTATGAAAGCAGAATATTTCGTCCAATTTTTGTTATTCGTTGCGCAAACACCGAATTGCCAATAAAGAAGTCCAACCTTAACAATTTTTTTTGATAAAAAGTTTATTTTCTTCAAAATCAAAAGACACCAGGAGTGTTTTCTCATGAAACATTATATAATCAAAAATGATATGATGAGATTGTCGTTAATTTGAATCATTTTGAGATGAGGCTTCTTAATCTGAGAATTAACTTTTATTTATTGCAGACTTTTTGTCCTCATCTTGGTAGTTTTTGTGTTGTTTCTTTTTTTACTACGGTTACAAGACTCAACATTCCTATCCGAGGTCGCAGTAAAATCACCTGAAGAAGGCCAGAGGTGAAATTTGGCCGAAACGTAGTGAAAGAAGAAACAACACAAAAACTACCAAGATGAGGACAAAAAGTCCGCAATAAATAAAAATTAATTCTCTGATATTATGCGGTCTTAATTTTTACGAAACTTTTTAGTATTAAAATTCTGTAAATGAAAGAAAAATTGCAATTCACTGTTAATTTATAAAAAGATTTTTTTTTGGTTTCATTCATTGTTTTCTTTTTTTTTTCTCTTTTTTTTAGATCTATTTTTCTTTCTCCTTCCTTTTAACTTTTTTCCTTCTTGGTTTCCTATGTTTTTTTTTGTTTATTTTGATCTCTTCCTTCTCACACAATTTCTTTTCTTCTCTTTCTTTTAAAATAAAATCCACTTTTATATATATATATATATATGATCAGAATGGAGCAGTTCAAGATATTGTTAGAAGAGGATAGGTGCGTGAGGTATTACTCCATCTTAAGTACCTGCTTCCCCCCATTTTAAACACAGCGTTCATTTTAGCTAGTAAGCATATGTTCATGTCACACTGACCCTATGTGAAAATATACTCACAAAGAAATACGTCTGCCTTTTTTTTGTTTTTTTAAATTTTGCATTGCAATTAAATTATTAATCTTTATACTGGAGCTGAACCATTTATCTGGCAAGCTCTGAGCCAGATTTCTAGATTTTCCAGATTTCTGGATACAAGAATTATTCAATAAAAAAAGGTGAATTTTTTACCAAAGGATTTGGTAATCAGAAACACCGTTTTGAGATGCACTTTTTTCAAGGAAAACAATAGAAATTGGTTCTTTCCTGTCTTCGAAGACTTTTGCCCAGTCGGCTGGGGCTGTAGAATACACCGACTGCTTTTCAGCAGAGGGTTAAGACCCCCCCCCACATGACAAGTGTCCTCAATATGACACTAAACAATCTGATGGTGACGTTCCAGTAATGCTGGAGCTTTGGGGAATGCAGAGTACCCCTTCATTGCCATTGCTCCCAGGTCCACTCTGGTTTGAGTGATCCTATTTACCCAACCCCTCCGCTTGGGCAGGATATGACACAAGATCAATTTTTTAAGCGGAGTTAAGCAGGTTTGAATTCAGAGTTTTCCTTCTCCTAGACTAGTTGCCTCACCAAGGCTGAAGAACCTAGTCTGCCCTACTATTTACCCATAGCTGGAGGGAGAATAATTGGATTTATACTTTTCCCAAGGGTATTAGTGCTATGTGAAATGCAATCAGTCTTGTCCAGGAATTGAACTCGTATCGCCGTGTCCATATCCTGTGACGATAACCATTACACCACGGGCACATCCTTTGGTTTGAGTGATAGCACCTGATAGGGTCCTATCTATGGGTCAAATAAAACTAAACCGTGCATTTATGCTAAGCTAAATTGTTTGAAATAGAACCGTTTTGACATTTAATGGTGTGTAAATGAAAGCTATACTTATAATGAACTGAATAGTTTGAATTAGAACCATTTGACTAAACTGAATAGCTTGAAATAGAAATGTTTTTGACAAAATGTGTATTTATGCTAAAGTGAATTGTTTGAAATTGAACTGCTTATTTGTATAAAAATGAATGTGGCATTAAATAACCTATAAAAGTTGATATTCCATAAAACACAAACAAAACTGCTGTACCAGGATTTTTTTCTGTACGGGAGAGTCAGTATGTTTCCACTCTATAAACTGCCTTTTCCAATCAGGCTCACTGGGTTTGTCCACTTGCAAACATTTTTTTGACAAAAACATGCTTTCTGCGTACACATCACATATTAATATGTAAATTTCATGTCATTTGCATTTCTCGGATACCAAAAATTTGATGACAGACCTCTGTTCACACTTGAAGTACTTTTTTTCCCCACTATTTTGAATTGCTTCAAAAACTTTTTTTTTTTTTAAGATTAAAATAATTTTTGCCAGGAACCAATTCCAAACAATGCAGAATTTACATTTCTGAAAAAATTTCTGTGGGTGGAGGAAATAGAAAGATTATCCCACTTTAAACCCCCCCCCAAAAAAAACCCACAAATTCCCACTACTTATTGAATTACCCTCATAAATACTTAAAATACTCAGTTTTACATTCTCCACTCTCTCTCTTAGACGAATATATATATTTAGGTTTGGTTTGGTTTCTTTGTTTAATGGCATATCAACCTTTTAATGCCAAAGCTATTCTCCTTGAAGAACACTAGTGGTACTATTTAACCCAAAGCTGGGAGGATAAGGGGGTTCATACATTTCCCAATGGTATTTGCCCGAAAGTGAACATAATAGCACGACTGGAGTACGAACTCGCTTACTAAGATTCCGCAGTCCATCGCTTTAACAATTATACCACGAGGACACCCCGCTATATATATAAGAAGTGATTCTTATAAAGAACAGACATCCCACACTAAACAAAATCTCTTTCATCTTGAGAGTGAGAATAGTAAAATGCATCTGACACAGGTGCATAGGCCTACAGCATTGGTGGATTCATAATCATGTGATCCATAGCTGCTCTCTCTACACTTTGAAACTAGCACCAACTGTTTATGCATTCACACATGGCATCACCTGCACGTGTTTAACACATCCACTCAAGAAATTCCAAGAGCACATAGCCAAGTCAGCTGGGGCTGTAGATATACACTGACTGCATCTATGCTGAGGGGTAAGACCCCCTCCTAAGGAATGTCTTGGATATGACATGAAACTATCTAATGGTGAGGCTCAAGCCTTGGAGATTTGGGGAATGTGGGGAACCCCTTCATTGCGATTGCTCCCAGGTCTACTCTGGCCTGGGCTGGTAGCACCTGATAGGCTCCTATCTATGGGTCAAAGAGAACAAATTGTGTGCAAACAAATGACTGATGTTAAATAGTGAAAATCATATAGCAATACTTGAAACCGTTTAACCGTGTGCAAAAAAAAAAAAGCGTAGGATTTTTTGAGGATGTTATCTAGAAAATGTTTTTACAAATCATATATGTTTGATATATATGCATAGGTAGGATTTGGTATTGAATAACCTACAATGGTTGATATGCCATCAAACCAAAACAAACCTTGAACACAGAATAAATCCAGCACTCTACAAAACAGAATGACAATGATCAAAGATGGTTATGAGTACCTGTGCTTGAACCGGACATTGGCATGATGGTTAGAGTGTTTGCCAATGGCCTGGGAGGCCTGGGTTGAACTCCAGGTCGAGTCATACCAAAGACTCAAAAAATGGTATTTGATGCTATCTTGCTTAACACTCAGCATGATAAAGTATGGATCAAGGGTAAAGTGGAGCAATTCAGGTATAGAATAACAATAAACAGCACTCACCTATAGAAGTCAAAAGTAACATGGCTGCTTCCTTGGAGTAATTTACTAATCTTTTTGCTTAGATGTGGCACAAGGCCATATGAATGGGACACCCAATGAGACTTGAACTCACTTGTGTAGGTTTGCTAGTCTAGCTTGCTGACCATTACACCACCAGCGGCGCCCTTGGCTGCCTCCTTGGATATTTGTCGTTACCTTGCCCCAAACAAGACCAGACACAAGGTCAATGATTATAGTGGGGATTTAGGGGAGGGAAGGTCGGGAATGAGCCGAGACTCAAACCCTGCTGGTCTGTGCTGCTCATTGACCCACTAAGTGCAATGTAGGTCTAATGAGGCAAGCAGTTTAACAAATCCAAATTTGGATCCGGGCACGTATGCCGGGTTATAGCTTGAACTAGACAGCAAGGTCTAGTGCTATACATAGGGGACAGAATTTGCAGCTCGCCCATCCGAGGGTGGCCCAACGGAAGCTGGGGGCCTTTCGGCCTCGAATCTGCCATTGATTTCGATACCCCATCCGACACGAATGCCAGACAGCCCAGCAAAGGCCAGGTAAGTATTGGCTGCCTCCTTGGAAAAGCTAGCCAACTAAGTCCACCTCTTTTGTTGGAGAGTGCCGGTGCAGCATGTGGATCGGTCCATTTTACTAGGATGGACCTGCCCAACACATTTACATGAGTGATGTCTATTCACTTCCATATTCTCAGAGAGATTTTTGGACACCAGTCCACTTACAAGTTGGTTGCGAACTGACCAATATTCTACACCAGGGAATGGAGTAGCGCCCTAACCTACACCTTCGTGTAGTAGCTATCGTAAAATGGTACTTGATGCCTCCTTGCTTAACACTCAGCATTATAAAGTATGGATCAAGGGTAAAGTGAAGCAATCCAGGGAATGGAGTAGTGCCCTACCCTACATCTTGGTGTAGTAGCTATCATAAAGGGAGCCTTCAGGTCATCATCGACTATGGTTGCCAACTTAACTTTACTGTACTCGACCAACACTAACATAGACTTAGGATAATTATTAAACTACCTACAATCACAGTTGCGTCAGAAATGCTGAATACAAAGTTAAATATTAAATCTTTGTCATTTTTAATAAGAAATGCCTACAAGAGAATCCATTACCTTCACACACAAACATATAAGATATTATTATCCAGTAAATCCGGACTAGGGAACAATTCCAAGCAGAACCAATTCTTTTAGAGCATTGATTTATATCTATGCTTTTTAAAAGGATAGAAATAAATTTATCTTAATGTGACCGATTGTTGGTTTTTTCTTTTAAAAAAGAAAAAAAATATATATATATCATTATGATTTGACAGCCTTTGTCTGTTTGGGAAATTGGGTGGGAATTGTGGGAGTGGAGGTTTTTTTTTTATTACCCACCCCCCATGCTTCTATGATTTCATATCTTTATCTTTTAAATGATTCCAGTTTATTTTGTTGAAACATGCCAGATGAAAGGGTCCCTATAATTTGTTTTTTTAATATTCCAATTAATCAATAAATATGATTCCTTTACTATTTGTAATAAAATTTTCTTACACAAAAATACATACATACATCTTATATATATATATATATATATATTTATTTATTTGATTGAACATTTTTTTGTCAACATATTTTTTTGTTAATCCTTAATTAGAACAACAAAATAACAAGCAAAAACTACTTCTCGAGGTACTACATATGAGGAACATACAACCCAAACTTAATAGAATTAATTTTGAAACCAGTGCTAATGTACTTAAATGTCTTTAGCTTCTGATGCTTTTTATAGAAACAAATTCGAAAAGTAAACGCTACACAATACGGCAGTACAAATGCTCATTCTTACAAAGTAGTAATGTACATACAAAAGTTACATCACTTTTGTAATATATTTTCCCCTGATGATGGCCCAAAGTTGGGCAGAAGGTACTTGCGAAATAACTAATTATGGAAGGTTTATCTACCAATTCCTGCTGAACATCATAAGATCAATATAGTAATTTGAAAAGATTAACAAAAAAATATGTAGACAAAAAAATGTCTATTATGTTCAATCAAATATGTATCAATGAAGAAATGCTGCCTATATATATATATATATGTGAGAGAGAGAGAGACAGGTACTAAGTGATTTATCTAGCAAGCTTGAGACTAGGAGTTGTCTGAATATTTAGATTTGCCAGAATTCTGGAGACAGGCTCTTTCGCACTCTTTTATAATATATATGCGTATGAAAAAATAAGTGGATAAAACCAAACACAGACAATAGATTCAAAATAATATTTC
This sequence comes from Sepioteuthis lessoniana, assembly GCA_963585895.1. Taxonomy (NCBI): domain Eukaryota; kingdom Metazoa; phylum Mollusca; class Cephalopoda; order Myopsida; family Loliginidae; genus Sepioteuthis; species Sepioteuthis lessoniana. The sequence continues at coordinate 55,049 of CAUZXS010000590.1, forward strand.
AAATCCATTGCCTGCATTTTGGTTTATCCACTTTTCCACTTATTTTTTCATATCTTGGATTTACCAAATCTACCATTTCTTTCTCTCTCTCTCTCTCTCTCTCATATATATATTAAAATGAATAAAGTTTGCTAAATTTATGAATAAAGAGTGCTCAATATCAGTTATATATCTGAGTTAGCATAATGTAGATACAGAGGCACTTGAAGATTATCAATTTCTTATCTATGTGATCAGCAGGCTCAGAAAATGACAGTCACCAAGCACCATTGACAGTATCTATGCAATTTTAACATATATATATATATATATATATATATTGACTCTCACATCTTGATACTCAAACATATATACTTCAGTGTAGTAGCTATTGAAAAGTCACCCTTGACTACAGTCACCAACTTTACTTATATATATGTATACATATATGTGTATATATTATATACACACATAGATTATTGAGACAAGCAAATTTTACAAGGACAAAAAATACAGGAATTGTAATTTATTTATTAAAATAATATATATCAAAATAATAAAACAGATTGAAGGGAACCTTTTGTTCAGCGCTGTTTCACCAAAATACACAAGAATTGATTAAAAAATAAATATAAGCACAATTACGGGAAGGAAGGGAGAAGGGGAATTCAATTAAAAAAATAAAAAAAATTGAGTCCCCACACCATGATTTCTTATATTTATTTTTTTAATCAATTTCAGTGTATTTTGGTGAAAAAGGGTTCCTTCAATCTGTTTTTATATATATATATATATATATATATATATAAACCGAACATTGGCATGATAGTTAGAATGTTCACGAATTTTCCAGGAGGCCTGGGTTCAATCCCAGGTCGAGTTATACCAAAGACTAAAAAAAATGGTACTTGATGCCTCCTTGCTTAACACTCAGCATTAGAAAGTATGGATCAAGGGTAAAGTGCAGCAATCAAGGGAAAGGAGTAGCACCCTCGCCTATCCCTTGATGCAGTAGCAATCAAAAAGGGAGCCTTCAGATCACCCTCGACTATGGTCGCCAGCTTTCGAGTCAACCGGGTTTCGATCCCAGCTACGGGAAGCTAATATGTCTAGCTACACTGATGAGTTCTGATAGAACGAAACAGATCTGTCTGTGGATGACTATAGAGATATATGCTCCCCTACCCCCGTAGGGTTGAGTTCTTTAGTGAATTGAAGTAATCGTGTTGCCATTAGCGTTTATTGCAAGTCTCTTCATACATATGAATTGATGTCTCGGTAGCCGTTAAGCGGGTGTATGTAAACAATAGTAATTGTGATTCATAACCGTTTAAAATTTACTTCGCTGCTACTGGTTTCTCGTGGCTGAAGGTTTAGAGGCTTGGATTGGTGTTTGAGTCAACCGAGTTTCGATCCCAGCTACGGGAAGCTAGTATGTCTAGCCACACTGATGAGTTCTGATAGAACGAAACAGATCTGTCTGTGGATGACTATATATATATATATAAAAACTAGCAGGGTTACCAAGCATTGTTCACCTCCCCCAAGAAAAGTTCCATCAAGCACTATGATTTAAGAAAGAGAGTATAACTTTCCGTATCAAAGCCTGGATGTCGTTATCTACAAATATTCTTACCACAACATGTTTCGGACTGATAACTAAAATTATTCTATCTCTTGGTTTGGGTTTCTTTGTTTAATGGCATATCAACCTTTGTGGATTATTTGATACTATTTGGTCCAGAGCTGAGAGTGCAGGAGAATACAGGGATTCCTAGCTTCCAAGGTTATTAGTTGAAAAGTCAATGTAATTGTGTGACTGGAGATTGAACTCACTTCCGACAAAATTTCAGTCTAGCACAGTGATTACTCGGCCATGTGGACCCTATTCCCCCCCATACACTGCAAAGATTCTCTCCCCTGTCTCTCACTGAGGAAGTTTCGAAAAGTTTAAAAAAAAAAATTAAAAAAAAAAAAAAAAAAAGATGGTAATTATAGAAAAGACAACACCACCTATATCAGACGACTGAAGCAGAAAATGGACATTTTTAAGCTTATTCTCTTATCACTTTGGTCTGGTTTTACTTTACTGCAGTTGTGATTTGTCAAGATTATGCATATATGAAAGTGTCTATATATATATATATTTATTACACACACTAGTGGACAAAAAAAAAAACAAAAAAAAATTTTTTTTTTGTTCTTGCCACAAATTATAAAACAGCTTCAAGGGTTTAAAAAACAGATAGGAAGTGATTATTTTCCTTAATTATTGTTGTCAAATTTCCTTGTGTTGTTGTAGAGAAAAGTCAGTTTTCTAAAATGAAAATTCTTAAAAAAAAAAAAAAAAGTTCTTAGTAATTTTTTTCCTTGACTAGATATCCTAATTTGTTATTAGTCGTTTACTAATAGCTTGTAAGTAGTCGTCTGAGTTTGAAAAAGGTCAAAGTGTGGCATAAAATGATTGTGGCAAATTAAAAAAACAATAAAAAAAAATATGGTTCAGTTTTTCACTTTTTTAAGTTCTGGTTGGTTGGGTTTTATGGCAACTTTGTAGGATATTTAACGCCAAATGTATTTTTATACAAATAATCAGTTCTATTTCAAACAATTCAGTTTAGCATGAGTACTCAGTTTAATTGTCAAAAACGTTTCTATACAAATAATCAGTTATATTTCAAACAATTTAGTTTAGCATGAGTACACTGTTTAATTGTGAAAAACATTTCTATTTCAAGCTATTCAGTTTATTCAAACAGTTCTAATTCAGCTTAGTATGAGTACAGATTTTGTTTACACACAGATAAATATCAAAACAGTTCTATATTAAACAATTCAGTTTAGTGTAAGAATAGTTTTAATGTAAAAAACAGTTCTATTTCAAACAATTCAGTTTAGCACAAGCACACAGTTTAAATATAAGTACAGTTTAATTGTCAAAAACATTTCTATTTCAGGCTATTCAGTTTAGTCAAACAGTTTTAATTTAAACAAGTTTTCTTTTTTCAATTCTGTGTGTGTATATATATATATATATATACACATACACACTTCCTAAAGATAGTGTGAAACTTAACTTTTTTTCAATATTGTATGTGTGTATATAATGACTTCCTGAAGACTGAGTTAAACACTAGAAACACGTGTTAAAGAGAAATAAATAACTTAAAAATAAATCTCCTTGCGGACCTATTCATTTTGAAGTAATTACATTCTTCTCTCATTGGACCAACAAGAAAGTTATAAATGTGTGTGCTTCAGTTTGGTTTTTTTAATGGCATATCAATGCCGTGTGTGTTATTTAATGCTAATTTTTATCTTATTTGTAAAAGTTTGATTGTAATGATAATTATATTTTCTATGTTCTCTTGCATTTTTTAAAAACTGAACATTATTTGCCAATAATTTACTTATCAAATGTAGACAAAGTCATATGAAGATATAAAGTATTCCAAATACAATTTGTACATAGTCATATGGTTTCAAGTATTCCTATCTAATGCAAATACTTTTAAGGTTATTAATATTAGGTAAAACATTTTGGTTTAGGCCAAAACTTCTGGATGCAAAAAAGTCAACTGTTTCTGCTCTTGGCACAATTAGACAATTTAAAAGTTGGCTTGGGTTGAATTAAAAAGCATATCAACTCCTTATGGTTTATTTAATGCCAAAATTTGATTTATTTAATGATTACAATCAGAACTATATTGTCAAGGTTCCATTGCAATCATTTTTTAAATCCCCCCCCCACTCGTTTATACAGTTATATGGTAGCAAGTATTTCTATCTAATACAAATAACTTGCAGGGTTTCAAGTATTCCTATCAAGTACAAATATTAATAACCTTATAAGTATTTGCATTAGGTAGGAATACTTGAAACCATACGACCATGTACAAATAATTTGCCCACAGTTCGCCAATGGTCCAAGAGACCTGGGTTCAAACCCAGGGTCGCATCATACCAAAGACTTTAAAAATGGTACTTGATACCTCCTTGCTTAACACTCGGCAATATAAGGTACGTATTGAGGATAAAGTGGAGCAATATAGGGAAAGGAGTAGCGCCCTCCCCTACACCTCAGTGTAGTAGCTATTGAAAAGGAAGCCTTCTGGTCGCCCTCGACTATGGTCGTCAACTTTACTTTTATATTGTTTCAAGTATTCATATCGAACATTAATAAGTTTAAAACAGATCTAGTTGATCCATAGATTGGACATAAACAGGTTATACTACAACCAAGTCGTAGTGGATCTGGGAGTAATGGCAATGAAATGTGACCCTGCACATACCAGAGCTCCAGAACTGAAAGTAGTTTATTGTCATACCTAGAACTCCAAATTTTTGGGGTCGTTTTAACCTTCCGCAACAGATGCAGTTCACATATTCTATGTAGCACCAACAGGGTAAGTAGATATATATGCGTGTATACAGAGTGCGGAAGCAAAATCAGGAATATTCTAGTATAATAATAAACGACTTGATTGAACAAGATTCATTTTTATCTTAGAAAATAAACTAAGATAGACACAAAAAAAATAAATTTACTCATTTTCGAATATTTTTTCTGTATTTGTTTCAAACTACTATTTTAAATTCATAATTCTCACCCTGAAGATGACAAAGACACTTTCAACTTGAAATTTTTGTAATTTCATATTTTAAACAATCCTGTCGAAACGCATTGGTGGATCTAAATAATTAATAAATCTCTTCTCCCCCATTTATATATATTTTTCTTTATACAACATATCCGTCGGATTAAACCTCATACCTTACTCAAATACTCAATTTAAGTATATCCTTCTCTGTCTCTCTCTACGTCTGTCATTGACTGTTTTCCTTTCACTATATGTCTGTCTCCTCCTCACACAGAAATGCTACATGCTCTTTTGGGCTCATCCTAGAAGCAGCATTCCTTAATACAGCTGTTGTACGGCCACCTGCCTTCCATCTCTCAAATTATCCTAGTAAGACAAACAAAACGGAGAAGCAAGGACAAACTCCAAACTGACTTTCTTACATGGACTCCTACTTGTGGACACTCCCGTTTTAGCTGACCAGCAAAGACTTATGTACATCTTCTCTGCAGTCGGAGTTGGGGGGGGATCCCCCCTTCAAATATTGTATCAACACACCCTCGAAGCCATTTGTGTGTCTTCAAAATAAATTCTTCAGATATTTTATTCCATTCCTCTTCAATAGCAGTCTTAAGCAAACCAATATTTGGACAGAAAGTTGCATTTGTTTTGTTTTCAAAACCTCCCATATAGCGTAATCAAGAGGGTTAAGGTCTGGGCTTGATGGAGGCCATAAAAAAATTCCAATTATTTTGGAAATTTTTTTTGGCTTTGTTTTTATGTTACGCAAATCAGATTTTTTGTAATTTTTTTCTTGCTCACTCATATTGGGCTGAATTTTAATGAAAAAGTGATTAAATAACAGAGCTAATAATGAAAATTTAGATTCATCATTTTATTTTTACCAAAATAGGACTAATCAGACTAAAAAAAAAAACATTTTAAAATCATTCCATATTTTGCTTCCATAATGCGCGTGCGTGTGCTTGTATGTCTTTACCTATGTTTATATACAAACACACAGAAAAATACAGACACGAATTTTGCAGATATAATGAGTGGACTATATATATCTCATGTGCAGCTTTTTGTGTGTAACTATATATATATATATATATATATATATATATATACACACACACACATACAAGTGAATTAGAAGATCATAACTTGCTTTGCTTGTTTGGATTTTATGGCATATCAACCTTAGTAATTTATTTGATGCCAAATCTGTTTTTATACAAATAAAAAGTTCTTTTTCAAACAATCCACTTTAGCATAATTGTCAAAAACATTTCTATTTCAAGCTATTCAGTTTACTCAAACATTTCTAATTTCAACAATTTAGCTTAACATAAGTACAGTCTCAATGTCAAAAACAGTTCTATTTCAAGCTATTCAGTTTAGTTCTGTTTGACCCATAGACCTATCAGATGCTACTGCCCCAGGCCAGAGTGGACCTGGAGCAACGGTAATGAAGGGGTACTCCACATTCCCCAAAGCTCCAGCATTACTGGAACCTCACCATCACATTGTTTAATATCATATCCTGGACACTTGTTGTGGGGGTGTCTTATTTCTCTGCAAAGATGCTGTTGGTGTATTCTACAGCTCCACCTGACAGGGCAAAAAATAATAATAATAATAAAAAAGAATATATATATAAAATGTTTGTGCTGGTTTGGTTTCTTTGTTTAATAGCATAATAGTATTCCTGAGTTTTTTAATATGAAGGGGGATAAGGGGTGCTAATAATATGGATGTGTGTGAGTAAATGTTAGTATGTACTCATGAATATATATATATATATATATATATATATATATATATATATATATATATATGTTCGTGTATGTAAATCTATGTTTGTATGAACTTATATAAAAACACACAGAAAAAAAGATTTTGCTATGTGTTGTATATATCATAAGTAGCTTTGTGAGCGTACGTGTGTGTGTATATATATATATATATATTACACAAAGTATCAAAGCATATTCACACAGTGCTACACACAAGGTGAATATATAACAAATAATAGCCTCCTCCCTTACTTCTAACCATCCTCTATAGCATAAAAATTCAAGCCCTCTCTTCCAGTCATAGACACTGTAAATGTTTTACTTATCAGCCATTTTTATTGTCTTAGAGGCGCCACATTTGGAAAAAATAATATTTTGCTTTGGCACAGGCGAGAGGAGCAGCAGCAGTAGCAGCAGAAAGAGTTTTTCCAAATCTTCAGTTTCTCTTCTTCCAAACCAATTCTTATACTGGCAAAAGAGCAACTACTTGATCAGCAAAAAATAAAACAGATCCCCTCACCAAAAAAACAAAAAAACCTTGGAATCACAATTGCAATTCAGTTGGCTTTCTTTTCTTTGTTTTTACCGTCTCGGAAAGGAGGGCACATCAAATTGTAATGAGTATAAAGGATTTTAGTTCAACACACCCAACCACAACCACTTAAACTAAATTAATCATTTTGAGAAAAACCTTGAATGTCTCCTGCCTGCTTTTACCGAAGAAACTAAAAACTCACAAAGGAAAAAAAAAATTGCTTAAATAAGATGGAGGAACAAAGTTTCGAATATAAAACCAAAACCTTGGTAATCCACTTAGTTCAATTATCAATGCAAGAAATGGACTCAATAATTAGAGTACAAATCTTGTATAAAGCAGTTTGCATATCGGAGAGCATTTATACCCTTAAGATAGATCCAAGTACAACAATTTCCCTCTCCCTAGTTGGGCATACACAGGGCTACTTAAACTTGATATAGTAACTGGTCTATGATTGATTGGTTTTAACGACATGTCAAACCATCTAGGGTTATCTTATGGCATTCATTTTTTACATTTTTTGTGTTTTATGAACTTTTTTTTGTGTATGATCCAATTGAATGCAAAATGTTTTCAAATAGAACTATTTGACTTACAGGTGAAATCCTAACAGAAATAACTACTCCTACTCTGAGTGGACCTGGCAGTAATGGCTATGCAGGGGATACAGTCAGCACCTACAGGGCAGGATTAACCAGTCTAGGAGAAGGAATTCATTCAAATCAGTAGTACTCCAATTCAAAAATTGATTATGCACAATGTCCTGCTTATGGTAAAAGAATTGGGTAAATAAAACCTTTTCTAATACAACTCTCCGATGCTTTGCACTTGTGTAGTTATATATATATATATATATATATATATATATATATATATATATATATATACACACACACACACACATTAAGTAAGTAAAATTGGCCAACCATAGCCGAGGACAACTGAAGACCCACTTTTCAATAGACTGAAGTGTAGGGTAGGGCTCTACTCCATTCCCTGGATCGTGATAACAATAAGTAAATAAGTAAAGTTGTCTCCCTTAGTCGAGGGTGACCAGAAGGCTCCCTTTTTAATAGCTACTACATCAAGGTGTAGGGGGGCGCTAGTCGTTTCCCTGGATTGCTCCACTTTACCCTTGATATGTACCTTATAATTCTGAGTGTTAAGCAAAGAGGTATTATGCACCATTTTTAAAGTCTTTGGTATGACATGACCTGGGATTGAACCCCGGTCTCCTGGACCATTGGCAAACACTCGGCCAAACAATAGTAGGATAAAATCATTGGTATTAGTTTTACTCTGGATATTGTTGGTAATGTCATAATGATAATAATCAACAAATCTCAGCCAGATGACCCTATCTTATAATAATCAACAAAAAAGAGAACTTGCAAAATTGTGGACTTTGTTGTCCCAGCTGACCAGTGTATAAAATTGAAAGAAAGCGAAAAGAAGTACCTTGACCTTGCTAGGGATTTTGAAAAAACTGTGGAACATGAAAGTGACGTTTATACCAATTATAATTGGTGCTCTTGGTACAGTCACCAAAGGATTATTAAAGGGACTGGACAACTTAGAAATGAGAGGACGAGTTGAAACCATCCAAAATACTATACTATTGAGATCAGCCAGAATACTGAGAAGAGTCCTGAAGACTTGGGAGGACTTGCTGTCACTTGAACTCCAGTGAAAGACCAACTTATACTGATGTGAAAAGCTCTCAAGGAGTAAAATAAATTTGCAAAAATTATAATAATCATTACCTTTTATTTATTTATTTTTTTGATATTCTGAATTTCTCAATAATATTCAATTTCCGTTGATAGTTCTGTTTTTTAAATTAATCAGCAACTCAGTTTTATTCAACTCTGCGTTTGCATAGTTTTGTTATAATAAGCGAAAAATTTGAAAAAAACAAACAAAAAAACACTCTTTACACATGCAAGCAACCCCTTGATGATAGCCTATGAAAGGTCCAAAATTGCTTGGGACAATTTTGGTAAATTCATCCACCAATTCCAACTTAAAACCAAAACACTTATCAGGAAGCTTGAAAGGATTTTAATTAAATCATACAGACAAAATGTGCCTTTACTATTTAATCAAACAAGCTTAAATGAATGACTGCTGCCTAACTACACACACACACACACACACAAAAACACACACAGGGTGACTCAATATACATGGAACCCATGTGACTGCTAATAACTCTATTAATAATAATGCTGTGTTCTTTTTTGTTTCAGATTTGAAAATAGTATACTATAACAACTATTAATCCTTGACCACAATGCCTTGGACAAGAGAAGAAAAAATATTTTGCATCACTATCTATTTGGAGTCAAAATCATTCAAAACTGTCTCAAAATAGATGCAACCCATTAATATGATAATGATTTGTTACTGACACAAGAAACTCAAAAAAAGATGGCATGTTCTGGAAGCAGAGATGATAACAATTAAAAAAAAACAACATTGATTTGATCTCTCTAGCTTAAAGGATGCATTTTTACAGGACGTTTTCCAAATGACCGCCATTGCGCTTGTCTCAGTAATAAATCATTATCTTATTAATGGGTCGCATCTGTTTTGAGACACCCTGTATATAGATACACATATACATCTACACACAGGCACACACACACACATTTACATACACATACATATAAGGTGTCTCAGTATACATGGGACTCATGTGATTGTTAATAACTCTACAAATAATGTTGTGTTCTTTTTCATAGATTTGAAAGTAGTATAGTATAACAACTATTAATCCTCGATCCCAATGTCTTGGAAAAGAGAGGAAGAAATATTTTGCAGCACTACTTATTTGGAGAAGAAAAAACATTCAAAACCATCCAAGTAAATTTTTCCAGGAATCTTAACTTAACAATCATCCCTAAAAAAGCCAAATTTATTATTGAGTACACAAATTTCAAGTCACGGGGTCAGTAAGCAACCTCAACAAGAAGGCAGAAAATCCCAGATCTGGCAGGAAGTTGGCTGCAAGATGTCCTGACAATGTAGATGTGGTGAGAGATTCTGTTAGAAGGAGTCCGAAAAGTCGCCAAGAACGTTGTCTTTCATGTGCACTGTAAGAGAAAGTCAATCAATTTCTGCCCTTGTAATCTGGTTTGACCTGACCTTTCTGAAGTGATATGATTGCTTTTCAAGACTTAAAAGATAGATGACTTGATGCAATATGAATTATCATATTAATGGGTTGCATCTATTTTAAGACACTGTGTGTGTATGTGTGCGTACGTATATATATACATATATATACACACAATATATATATACACACACACACACACGTGTATGTGTGTATAACAATATTTTAGCAGAAGAATCTTTTGAGTACTATGTTAAAAGGCTCATGCTGGTATTTATTACAATATAAAACAAGCATACATTAAAATGAATAACACCCTATATATATATATATATATATATATATATATATATATACTCTTTAAGAAAAACAACGAAACCGGTCACATAGGATTATAAATTTATTTCCATCCTGTTATGCATTTTTGAAGTTTCCAAAAACATGAAAAAAGTAACATGACTTCTTCAGATCTTTTGGATAAAAAATTAGAATAGACACGGGATAGTGGGAGGGAGTCGAAGAGGGGTGAGGAGTTACCTCTTCACTAAGCCCACTTCCGTTTTAAATTTAAATTTCGGTTAGCAATGTAGTAAATATTGTTTTTTTAAAAAAAACTTTCCCTTAATTAATAAATTTTTTAAAAATTTATATTTAGACCTAACTTACAGATTTTTTATTGACTAAGATTTAAACTTTAAATAATAACTTCACGTAAAGATACAGTATTAGATATATCAAAAATAAAAACAAATATTTAATTTATTTACTATATTTTAACATTTCAAAAATATTTAGAAAGCATTAATTCGTTCCACTTTTTATGCGTAGTACGTATGTATTATATTCTTTTTCACAATTTTCTATCTAACAATTTATTTTAATTATTCTCAAAATTAGCTCTGTTTTTATAGAAAAATTTGTTTAATTATTTATAGTTTAAATTTAGCCCTATGTCTACACCTAGCTATTAGTTCATATATATATAAAAATGAATAAATGTTTTGTGCTACCTACAAAATTTTAGAATAGTTTTAGGTTGAGTATACATCATCTGTAAAAAAAACAAAAAAAAACAAAAAAAAAAACAATACCAAGTAAACTTTTTTTCTCCCTTTGTGGGTTTTTTCTTTTTTCTTCATTGCCATAGCTCCCAGGTCTACTCTGGCTTGGAGTGGTAACACCTGATAGGGTCCTATCTATGGGTCAAATAGAACTGAACTTATACTAAACTGAATTGCTTGAAATAGGGCTGTTTTGACATTTAAACAGTGTATTATTGCTAAACTGAATTGTTTGAAATGGAACTGTTTTGACATTTTACTGTGGGTAAACAAAAACTATACTTATACTAAACTGAATAGTTTGAATTAGAACTGTTTGACTAAACTGAATAGCTTGAAATAGAAATATTTTTGACAATTAAACTGTGTACTCATGCTAAACTGATTTGTTTGAAATCATTATCATGTCGCACCGCCAGCACGGATCTCCTGATCCTCTCCTGCCACGGTTCTCTATTGTCCATTGCTTCCAGTAGGTTTTCAAGGCTATATCCTGTATTGGCACAGAGTTGTTGTATGTAGGTTCTAGCAAGTCATCCTGCCTTTGCTCATCTATGTGATGGGGTCCACAGGAGTATGTCACTTATGAGTTCATTCCTACTTCTCCAGCAGAGTCCCACATGTCTGGTTCATCTAACTTGGATAGTTTTTGTGATGGATGGTCGGTGGCTGTACAGCTACTGTTTTGTGGAGTGCTGCCTCCAGGACTTGTTCAGTATTGCCCGGAGCATTCTGATGTAGTTGCCGTTAAGCTTTTTCTCTGTATGTTTAGTTAGGGTCCATGTAGTGCATCCATACAACATTATCAACACAACTGCTACTAGCATTTCATTTTATTGGTTAGGTCTGACCTCCATATGACCAAAAGCCTATCGATAGCTGTCCATGCTTTTGCTAGTTGCGTGTTGATGTCTGTCTTGGTTGATAAGATACTGTTTCCTAGGTAGGTGAACTTGTCTACTAGTTTCAGAGTACTACCGTTTAGTGTGGATATGTCGCCTCTTTGATTAAAGCACATGTATTCCGTCTTGTGTGTATTGACATGGAGGCCTATGCTTGCAGCTTCTTGCTCCAGACTATGTAGCAGGGTTTCAGCTTGGGTGGGTGTATTTGCCAGAAGTGCTATGTCATCGGTGTAGTCCGCGTCCATAATTATTTGTGCGTAGTACCTTCGGCTTCTTTCCTCTGTCAGCTTGAAACCGTTGTCTTTCATAACTGTTTATTTGTATAAAAAGAGATTTGGCATAAAATAACCTACAAAAGGTTGATATGCCATAAAACACAAACAAACAAATGTAACATATTGACCCCGGCCAAGCTGTCAAAATAGGAAATGCACTTGTGTAAATAACAGGTGCATCCAGTTGAGGATATCAGGATATAACCTTGACCGTGGATGGGTTGAATTGAGTGCGAAATTGTAACACTCACAGGAAGAAGAGTGGGCATCAAATTATTATATACCTCAGTGCACAGGAAGTTCAATCAGGTGGAGAGAAGATGCTGGAATGAGGAACATGTCCCAGAGAGGCTGGGCCCCCCAGGCCCCCGGTTGAGCAGCCCGGGAGAACGGGAAATAAATGCTGTTATGGCCATAAGAGTGGGGGTCAATATGTTGCAGTTCTGTTCAGCCTCCAACTCACCTTTCACACAGTAAAACCTTTAGTAACCCTTTCGAACCCTTTCAAATAAAGGGAGAGGTTTATTTTTCTAAAGAACTGTATCGCTTGTCTTTATTGTGTCGTTGTTATGATTCTGCATGTGTCTGTCTAGTTGTTCATGGCTATACAACACAAACTTTAAGAACCAAAATAACACAGATAATGCAAAGTGTTGTATTTACATGCTTAGAATTGACGATTTTATGATATCTACTTTTGTGAACAGCTGACAGTGAGTTCTACACTTAGTAGACATTTGTTGAGAATGTTTCAGATTAGCCATAACTGTTTTACTCAGATATTTAACATAGGCATTTGTTTATTTAGATGTTTATCTGGCTATCCATATGTCCATTCTATTTTAAAAGCCTGCGATTTGAAGGTTTAATCTGATAAACTAATATTATTATTTCACTATTTTTTCTGTTTCTGTAATGAACAACTTTGGGTGTGGCTAATATACATTTGTCATGGCGTTGCCATATAAACAATTGTTGTATAGTGGTTCGTACCACGAGACTTCCGGTATCGTGGAGGTATAAAAGATGTTGTGTTTCTTAACCACGAGAGTTCTGCAAGATCTCGGTCAGTAGTAAGACCAACTTCGGACGTAATACCCACAGTGCGAGACTTATGATATTTGTTGGACTGTACCACTTCAGTTAATAGATAGTTAACTATTTCACTGTGTATCTCTTCTTTACCCTGATAAAACTGTTACATAGCCATACATAAATATGTGAAACGTACACAGAATGTTCATAACTCATATATAGATAACATAGGAATCCTGAAACACAAAAAACACTTACGACTTCTTCGTACAGGTACGAAACTTTATTACCTTTGAGTTAAAAGGTTTTCCGACGTAAGGAGAGTGATACACAATCTTTCTATGCTGACTTTTCCACCTGCCACAAGGCCTCGGCGAGCTCCAAAAGTCAACTGCCTTCTTCCGACGCTAAAACTCAACTAACTGACTTTTCTCAAATCCCCCAAATCCTCTGCACACGCTTCCAGTGCATGACGTCATTCACACCTGATCCCATATCCTATCTGGGGTTTTATTTTGACATCTGTGAATGGTGCGCGTGAACACCTGTGCTCATGTTGCACCTAACTAACCTATGCGCTAAGTGAAAGGTTCTCAGCCTAAGTAAACCGAAAAGCAAGATATATAAAACGAAATCCCTTGGCCATTATATTACAAAACAACAATTGAATCACTCCTTTGATTCAACAAGGAAGAGTCTCCATAGCACAGCAGCTAACACAATGGACAGCAACATTATGATAAGGGAGTTTAAACTCCAGTTTCCCAATTGCATTCACTTTTTGACTAATGCCCTTGGGAAAAGTATGAACCCTATTATTCTCCCAGCTGTCTGCTGAATAGCACCACTACGGTTTGTAACATAGGATCACCGTGTTGTGCTGTAAAGAAAGAAGTCCGCAGAAAAAGAAATACTCAAACTCGAAGGTAAGGGAAGAAATATAGCAGTCGTTTATTATTCAGTTAGCTATGATCGTTGCAACTTGAAAAGTTCATTTTAGTTACGTTCTTCTTTTCCCTTCTTCTTGGTGAGATCTGACTGTTGACATACACCTGACGGATAGGTCGTAGCAGACTGGGGTAGGACAGGTCGGGGCCTTGGAACCTTTAATGCACCCGTTTTGACAACTGCCTTCAACTCTTCAAAATCTCCTGACTTGTTTTCTTATATAGAGATTTTGGGGAACAAATCAAAGATCCCTGAATGTTTGATGTCACCAGTGAAACTGTCGTGAAATACGTGATAGTTCATCTGTGATTATTTTAAAATCACGTTTAACTTTGCAGGTCATTCTGCTCGCACACGCTAGCCTTGTGACACCTTCACTGATTAATTATACGGTTCTTCTACAAGGATGGGTTTAGTATTAAACAGCCCACGAAGGTTGATATACCATTAAAACAAAGAAACCCATTGATTTTACAGTTAAAACATCAAAAGAGAAAGGGTTGGTTAATTTTATGGCATGTCAAGCCTTGTAGGGTTATTTAATGTCGAAGGCTGTCATCTTTTTTTTTTCAAGCAGTAATATAGTTTAGTTTGGTTTGGTTTTATGGGCTATCAACCTTTGTATGTTATTCAAAACCAAATTCTCTTTATATATAAAATATATTTGATTTGTAAACACATTTTGTTGATAACATTTTAAAATGAGCCAGAATTCATTTTTTGGCACACAGTTAAGTGGTTTAAAGTATTTCTATGTATCACTAATAATTCAAGTAGAGATCAGTTATTTGTTTACACACAGTTAAATGATCAAACAGTTCTATTTCTAACACTTCAATCTAGCAAAAATCTTTTGTTTGCATGCAGTTTAAATGTCAAATAGTTCGATTTGACCAATAGATAGGACCCTATCAGGTGTTACCACTCCAGGTCTGAGTGGACCTGGGAGTGATGACAACGAAGGGGTACTCAGCATTTTCCGAGGGTATAAGTCCAAAATCAATGTAACAGCGCAATGGGGGTTTGAACTTTTACTATGAGGCCACAGTCTAGCACTTTAGTCATTACACTACGGGGACTTCTTTTTTTGAATAATCACCCAAGATGCTCTCCACCTGATTCAAATTAAAAACTTTAAACTAAATTCAGAGAAAGCTGGTTTAAGTAGGAATGCTATAGTTTTAAGAGATTAAAGGAGTAGTGCCCTCCCCTACACTTCGGTGTAGTAGCTATTGAAAAGGGAGCCTTCTGGTTGCTCTTGCCTACTAACTAGATGTACTGATAATGGAAAATAAACTGGATCCTACTCCTTCCTATTTCAAGGGATATAATTTTTGGTAAACAAGGTTGGTATTGAACCCATAGACTTCATCTAGCTATTTTGTTAAAACTTTGCTGATACGGTATCAGTCTATTGAGACCCCCTATCAAGAGTACCTGTGGTGTAGTCGTTATCGTCGTTGGAAATGGACACGGCGACACGAGTTCAAATCCTGGACGAGACTGATTGCATTTCACATAGCACTAATACCCTTGGGGAAGGTATGAATCCAATTATTCTCCCTCCAGCTATGGGTAAATAGTAGGGCAGACTGGGTTATTCAGTGTTGGTGAGGCAACTAGTCTAGGAGAAGGAAAACTCTGAATTTAAACCTGTTAAACTCCGCTTAAAAATTGACCTTGTTTCATATCCTGCCCGAGCGGAGGGGTTGGTAAATAGTATCAAGGGTACCTAATTTATATTTCCCCTAAGAATTTGTGGTGAAGAGAAGAAATGTGAATGAACAAAAACTATATCCATTGGGTGGAATGAAAAGTTTTGAGAGGGAAAGAAACAAAATTGAGTCACTTATATAAAACTTCGTATTTTCATTATTTACTTATCTTTTTTGACAAGCTGTTCTTCGATGCAAAATCCTTTTTATTCAAGATAAGGTTTCAATTTGTATTCATGCCAAAAAGAAGGAAAATAGTTTTGGAAGAAGAGGGGAAAATGGTGAAGAGAAGAAAATTAAAATGAAGAGGAATTAAGTGGTGGTATCAAAGCTGAATATATATGAGAGAGAAAGAAAGGACTGAGAGAGAGAGAGAGGGAGAGAGAAGGACAGCAAGACAATGAGGGAGAGAAGAAAAGCATGATAGTGGGGAGAGAGAAGGACAGCAAGAGAGAGAGAGAGAGAGAGAGAAAAGGAATAAAAACAAAGGGAGAGAAAGAAGGACAGTGAAAGAAAAAGAGAAAAAATGCCAGAGAGAGAGAGAGAGAGAAAATCTAGATTATATAAAGTTTTTCCAGATACTTTTTTCCAAGTGAATGGCAAGGCAGTGAGGGAGAGAGAAGCACAGCATGATAGCGAGAGAGAGAGAGAGAGAAGGAATGAAAACAAGGAAGGGAGAGAGAGAAGGACAGTGAAAGAAAAAAAGAAAAAATTCCAGAGAGAGAGAGAGAGAGAGAGAGAGAGAGAGAATCTAGATTATGAAAAGTTTTTCCAGATACTTTTTTCCAAGTGAATGGCAAGGCAGTGAGGGAGAGAGAAGGAATGAAAACAAGGAAGGGAGAGAGAGAAAAGGACAGTGAAAGGAAAAGAGAAAAAAAATGCAAGAGAGAGAAAATCTAGATTATATAAAGTTTTTCCAGATACTTTTTTTCCAAGTGAACATTCAAATATATTTGTTGAGAGAGAAAGAAGATAGATTTCTTTGGAGGAAAAAAAAAAAAAAAAAAAAAAAAAAAAAAGAGGAAAGACAGAACACTGACCCAGCACCCTGGCACTCTCCCTTCAAACTATCAGGTAATTTGGGACATGTGGAGATAGATAGGATTGAAACCCACTTGATAAGATGCTACATTTCCCATCCAACTACCAAATAGCATTGGTTCATAGAACATTTCTCACTTTTTTTCCACAGCTCTAAACATTTGTTGCTCCTTTTTCTGCCCCCTTTTCGCCTTATTTTATTTTGTTTATACTCAGAATATCTCACATGGTCTGTAATCAAGTCCACACCCTACACTTAAGGGAGTTGGCCTACTCTTTCTTCCAAAAAAACAAGTGTATGGTTTCAACAGATGGGGTGTTGCAGCAGCTGCTGCTGGTAATTCTGCTTGGGAAGGCTGTTGCTGCTGTTTGGTTAACTGCATATCAACTCCTCCTGAGTTATTTAAAGCTGAAATTTGATTCTTATCATAACTATATCTTTCAATCACCCAATCCAATCATTTATTCGTCTATATTTATTTGCACTATATCTCCACATACACACACACACATATATATGCATACATGTAAATGTGTGTGTATATATATATATATATATATATATATGCATACATGTAAACGTATATATATATATATATATATATATATATATATGCATACATGTAAACGTGTGTATATATATATATATATATGCATGCATACATGTAAATATATATATGTATTTGTGTGTGTATATACAGACACACACACGTGTGTGCATGTGGATATAAAAGTGTGTATATGTGGGAATTTATGTACAGGTGTGTGTGTGTGTGTGTGTGTATATATATATATATATATATATATATTATCACACACACACACAAACATCCACATCTATACACACACAGAGAGTAAAATGAACAAATTTTTAGAAAAACGCTTTTGCCTAAATCAGAAAAGTGCTCAAATACTGGCCAGAGAGCAGGATAAAACCTAACATATTTTTTCATATATTATGTATTAATATTTTCTCATCTCCTCATGGCTAAAAGTTTCATGCATTTAAATAAAAAAAGTATATATATATATATATATATATATATATATATATATATATATAAACACTGAATCTTTTAACTTCAATTAGACATAACTGTAGGTGAATCAGCTGGTTCTTTCTCTCTCCCTCATCTATACACACTCACTCATACAGACAGACAGCAACTACACAAGAATGCTGTGAGCTGTATTGAACAAGTCTTGGAGTCAGCACCCCACAAAATAGCAGCTGTATGGCCACCTACCACCTATCACAAAAACTATCAAAGTTAGACGAACCAGACATGCAGAACGCTGCTGAAGAAGTAAGGACGAACTTATAATTAATACACTCCTGTGGACCCCTTCATATGGACGAGCAAAAGCAGGACAACCAGCTAGAACCTATATACAACAGCTCGCGGCTGATACAGGATGTAGCCTGGAAGACTTTTCGGGAGCGATGGATGATAGAGACGGGTAGCGAGAGAGGGTCAGGGAGATTCGTGCTGGCAATGCGACATCATGATGATTGTATATTCATTTGACTAATTGTAATAAATATAGAACAGTTATGATTTGGTTTAATTTGGTTAATGGCATACCAACTTCTTATGGGTTATTTAAAGGCAAAATTTGATTCTTTTATAAATGTTTCATCATCATAACTAGCTATATTTTCAATGTTCCATTGAAATCATTTTTTAAGACAATAATAATAATAATAATCTATTTGCACACTTATAAGCTATTGGGTATTCCTCTTGAACACAAATAATTTATATATTATCCCTGTTCATGTCATTCCTCAGGGCAACATAAGTTATTTGGCAACGCATAACTCCTCTCCAAGTAACATGAGATGGACTATGCTAAGTTATATACGTCAATGTTGGTTGGTTGTGAGGGTTTTATGGCATATCAACCTTTGTAGGTTATTTAATGCCAAATTCTCTTTATACATATATATTAAATATATATGATTCAGTTTGGTTGGGTTTCATGGCATATCAACCATTGAAGGTTATTTAATGCCAAATCCTCTTTATACATATATATTAAATATACAGGATTTGTTTTGGTTGGGTTTTATGGCATATCAACCTTTGCAGGTTATTTAACGCTAAATTCTGTTTGTATGTATACATGTTCAAGTATAGGTCAAAGAGGAAAGAATAATCCCATATATATATATATATATATATATATATATATATATATTTTAAAATGAATAGGTCCACAAATGAATTTGGTTGTTTACTTTATTTCATACATATTCACCAACCCCTCCGCTTGAGCAGGATATGACCCAAGGTTAATTTCTAAGTGGAGTTTAACAGGTTTGAATTCAGAGTTTTCTGTCTCCTAGACTAGTTGCCTCACCAACACTGAATAACTCGGTCTGCCCTACTATTTACCCATAGCTGAAGGGAGAATAATTGGATTTATACCTTCCCCAAGGGTATTAGTGCTATGTGAAATGCAATCAGTCTCATCCAGGATTTGAACTCG
Source organism: Sepioteuthis lessoniana (assembly GCA_963585895.1). Lineage (NCBI taxonomy): Eukaryota > Metazoa > Mollusca > Cephalopoda > Myopsida > Loliginidae > Sepioteuthis > Sepioteuthis lessoniana. The sequence goes on from CAUZXS010000590.1 coordinate 74,539, forward strand.
TGTCACCGTGTCCATTTCCTATGACGATAACCATTACATCACGGGCACCTCCAGACTTTATTTTATATAACTATGCTCAACATGTGTTTCCAACTTTATAGTCATCTTCAGGTTTGGGCAGTTTGTGGGGAGGGGGCTTTCATTGTGAAGATTGTTTAGACAGTGTTATAGTTCTTTAGTATTCCAGATTCACAACTGTCGGAATTCGGGTAGCCATCTTGTTTCTGGTTGAATGATACAAGATACTTCTAAGTAACAATGCTGCATTAAATCTGGACTCTGTTAATTTCCCATTGTTTATATGTGACTTAGTTGCGTCTGAAAGGCTAATCAACTACTTTTTCTTTAGTCACCTTTCATTGACTAATGTACAGATGGGAAAGTCTATAAATATTTGCCGACAATTTGTAGAAAGCCAACACCAATAAAAATTCCCCTCCCCCAAACAATTCAACAACAACCCTATCAAAACAATCTTCACTATAAAAGCCAAAAAACCTGTCCCAAAGTCTGAAACAGGTAGAGTATAATCATATGAAATAGAATCTTAAATACTAAATTTCTTGGCAGACCCATTCATTTTAGAATATTTACTTTTCTATAATACCAACAAAAAGAAAATTATATATATATAACAACAGTTTCTGGTTGTCTCTATCTCACTTGGTGGGTTAGTGGTAGACCAATTGTGGTATAATTTGGAGATTGCTCAATACATGTGATAGAGCTATTATATATTTTCTGCCTGATGATTGCCGTGTAGAGACAGCATGAAACCAGTGGTTGCAGATAAGCATCCATGCAATCAAATATATATAAAAACTATGTGAGAGAGAGAGAGAGAGAGTTAAAAACAAATGTGATAAAATGGGAATATTTCTTTGTTTGGTTTGGTTTTATGGCATACCAACTTTTGTAGGTTATTTAATGCCAAATCCTTTTTATACATATATATCAAATCTATGATTTCTAAACACATTTTGAAAATAACATTTTTTTTAGCACACTGTTAAATAGTTTCACTTATTTCTATCAAATCCGAATAATTCTATTTACTATTAATTATTTGTTTGCATACAGTTAAATGTTTCCAAGTATTGCTATTTAACACTAAACAATTCTATTAAACATCAGTCATTTGTTTACACACAGTTAAATGTAAAAACAGTTCAAACAATTCAGTTTAGCATGTCAACAAAGTTAAACAGTTCCAAGTATTGCTATGTATTACCATCAATTCAATTAAACAGTCATTTGTTTACATACAGTTAAGTGATCAAACAGTTCTATTTCAAGTAACTCAGTTTAGCGTAAGTCATTAATTTGCATTCAGTTTAAATGTCAAACTGTTCTATTTGACCCATTGATAGGACCCTATCAGGTGTTACCACTCCAGGCCAAAGAGGGCCTGGTTCCCATGGCAATGAAGGTGGGTACTCCACATTTCCCAAAGCTCCAGCATTACTGGAGCCTCACACAATCAGATTGTGTCATATTCAGGAGACTTTTTGGAGGAGTTTTAATCCTAGAGCAGAGATGCAACTTGTGTATTCTACAGGCCCCACCCCCAACTTGGCCAATATATTTTTAAAAAATCCTTTCATAGTATAATACTCAAGCTTGATTCATATCCGAGGTAGGTGTGTACCAACCACTTCCCCCTTATAGATAGGATGTGAAACAAGGTCAATTGTCAAGTGGAGTAAAGCTGGTTTATGTTTTCCTTCTTTTAGATGAGTTGCTTGGTTTGGTTTGGTTTCTTTATTTAATGGCATATCAACCTTTATAGGTTATTTAATGCCAAAGCTATTCTCCTAGAAGAACAGTAGTGGTACTATTTAACCCATAGCTGGGAGGATAAGAGGGTTCGTACCTTTTAGACAAGTTGCCTAAATAAGGTTCAAGAACATGGCCTGCCTTACTATTTACCAGTAGCTGGGGAAGGGAAGTGATGGATTCATGCCTTTTCTAAAGATACTAGTGCAAAGTTAAATGTAAACAACCTTGCTGGACATTTGAACTCGGGTCACCTGTTCCATTTCCTGCAACGATAATCATTACACTAAACACACTGTGTCTATGTTGTAGGTATGTCATTAAACTTTATCCAGGTTTGAACCTCTGAAAGTGTTAAGTCAACTCTTCATTGCCATGACTCCCAGGTCCACTCAGGATGTACCTGCTTAGGGAAGATGTATGGGTCAAATAGATCTGTTTGAAAATTACAATATATTTAAATAGAGCAGACTGGGCTCTTTAACCTTGGTATAGTAGCCAATCTAGGAGAAAGAAAACAGAATTCAGACCTGTTAAATCAAGCTGAAAAAAATTGAGCTTGCCTATCATCCTGTTGGTGATAGAGAGGATAAGTGTGTGTGTATATATAAAGTTTCTTAACATAATGCTTTAATGTATCAAGTATTCTGCTCTGGTTAGGGAGAATATAATTGATCAGGTAAAGGGTAATGGGGGCAAAGTTTGGGATGATTGATAATATATTTGACAAGGTCAAAGGTCATATGGTATTAGTTCTCATGGCTGTAGCTTCTAAACACCAACCAACATGCAATGAGCAAAAAACAAAAACAAAAAAACAACATGGGATAAAGACAAAGAAATGGAAGGAATAAAAAAAAAGTGGGGGGAGCAGAAAGGCGGGTAAAAGACAATATCCAGGAATGTTGGTTTGGTTTGGTTTGGTTTTATGGCATATCAACCATTGAAAGTTATTTAATACCAAATCCTTTTTATACATATATATATTAAATATATAGGATTTGGTTGGGTTGGGTTTCATGGCATATCAACCATTGTAGGCTATTTAATGCCAAATCTTCATTATACATACATATTAAATATATAAGATTTGGTTGGGTTGGGTTTTATGTCATATCAACCATTGTGGGTTATTTAATGCCAAATCCTCTTTATACATATATATCAAATATGATTTCTAAACACATTCTGAAGATGAAATTTTTAAACAAGCCTGAGCTCATTTTTTTTTTTGCACAATGCGAACAATTTTATTTACTATTAATCATTTGTTTGTACAACATTAAATGTTTTCAAGTATTACTATTTAACACTAACAATTCACTTAAACATCAGTCATTTGTTTACACACAGTTAAATGTAAAAACAGTTCTATTTCAAATAATTCAGTTTAGCAAAAATCCACAGTTTCAATGCCAAACTGTTCTATTAGACTTATAGATAAAACCCTATCAGGTGCTACCACTCTGGGCCAGAGTGGACTTGGGAGTGATGGCTCTGAAGGGGTATTCCACATTTCCCAAAGCTCCAGCATTACTGGAGCCTCACCATCAGATTGTTTAGTGTTGTATGTTGGACTCTCGTAGGTGAGTAGGTTTTACCTCTCTGCAGAGATGCAATTGGTGTATTCTGAAGCCCTACCTGATTGGACCAATGGGAGGAATTAGGAATAATCATGTTCTTCCATAATGTTCCAGCTGTGCCTTTGGCCTAATGAGTAGAGTGTTTGCCAAAGGCCCGAGAGACCGGGGCTCAATCCCAGGTCAAGTCATACCAAAGACTCAAAGAATGGTACTTGCTTAGCACCCAGGTGAGGAGCAAGGGTAAAGTGAGCAATCCTGAGAATGGAGTAGCACCCTTCCCTATAACTTGGTGTAGTAGCTATTGAAAAGGGAGCCTTTGGGTTGCCCTCGACTAAGATCGCCAACTTTACTTTTTACTTAAAATGTTCCAAAATCAGGACAAGAAAAATTAGTTAAAAATAATAACAATGATAATGGGGGTGATAATTCTTATATCACCATAAACACCTCAATTTGGTTTGTTTAACGACATACCAACTTTTGTGAGTTATTTAAAGCCAAAACCATTCTTTTAAAAGAACAGTAATGGTACTAACCAATCATTAGGTGAATAAGTGGGTTCATACTTTTCCCAAGGGCATTAGTCCAAAAGTGAGTGTAATAGTGCAATTAGAAATCAAACTTGCTTCCAATGATGTTGCAGTCCAACATTTCAGCCAGAATGCCAAAATGATTCTCTCCTATCATCACGTAGCGTACACTCTCAGCTTCATGTCCCACAGTTTGTTTTCTTTAGCTCTTGGGCAAGATCTAAGTATTTGTCTTTCTCTCACTTGCTGTTTTCCTGTGTATAATCAATTTTTACAATGATTTAATTAGTCTTCATAGCATTATTCTGTGTCACCATTATCAAAGATTCAGTTTCTCTAAATTTCTGTTGTCCTAGAAAAAGGATGCAGAAAATTCTCAGAGACTTTGGTTGGCTTGGTTTGGTTTTGTTTTGTTTTCTGGCATATCAACCATTATTGGTTATTTAATGCCAAATCCTGTTTTTACATATATATGATTAGTTAAAAAATTTTTTTTAGATACACACAGTTAAATGATCAAACAGTTTGATTTCAAGCAATTCAATTTAGTATAAGTCAACAAAGTTAAATGGTTCCAAGTATTGCTATGTATCACTAACAATTCAATTAAACATCAGTCATCTGTTTACACAGAAAAATGATCAAAAAATTCAATTTGACCCATAAATAGAACTCTATAAGTTGTTACCACTCCAAGCCGAAGTGAGTCTGGGAGTGATGACAATGAAGGAGTACTCTGCATTCCCCAAAGCTCCAGCATTACTTGAGCCTCATCATCAAATTGTTTAATCATCATAAATTGGACATTCATCCGGGCGGGGGGTTCTAACTCTGCAGAGATGCAATTAGTGTATTCTACAGTCCCAGCTGACTGGGCTCAGAGACTGAGATAGAAACTGACCAACAATTCCTGGCCAGAAGTCCATACCTAACGTGAATTAAGAAGAAAAGGAAATTGTCATCCAATAGATTTTGCCATTTTATGAAAAGCAAAAAGATAAATACTTGGATCTTGCCAGAGAGGTAAAAAAATTGTGGAACATGAAACTGACAGTAATACCGATTGTGTTATATATTGACCCTCGACCGAGCCATCAATCAAGAAATGCACCTGTGCAAATAAGTGGAAGAACAGCAGAAGCAGGTGAGTGTTAAGCAATAATATAACCAGGTGTGCAGATGGTTCAATTGAGTCAGTTGGAGATAAGATGCTGAATTGAGAGCCTGCAGCAGACAGTGGGTTTTGGGCCCTCAGTGACCCACGGTTGAGCAACCCCAGCCAAGATGAGGAAGAAGTGCTGCTATGGTCAGAAGAACTCGGGTCAATATAGCAGTCTGTTCCTGTCTTCAACTCACCTCTCACACACAAGACACATCACCCTTTCAAGAATAAAGTGTGAGAGATATATTTTTATCAAGAAGTGTATTCGTTCGTTCATTGAAGATCGTCATTATGTTTGATTATGTTCCACATATATTTGTATATGTATGTGGCTATACAACAATTGTACGGCTTGGTTTCAGAAGTACCTGGTCCATGAAGATGTTAAAATGATTTTAGAAACATCAGTGAGATAGAAATGAGTGAAGAAAGGAGTAAGCAAAGAATTAAGATTATTTGTAGTTGAAAGGGACTTGTTCAGGATTGCTCGCACCATTGTCCTGGCAGCAACACCCCACAAGACTCCAACTGTACGGCCACCTGCCCCCTATCATGAAAACTATTCAAGTTAGACGAACCAGACATGCAGGACACTGCTGGAGAAGCAGAGATGAACTCATAAGAGATGTACTCTTATGGATCCCCACACATGGCCGCGCAAAAGCAGGACGACCAGCACGAACGTACATTCAGCAGCTATGTGAGGATACGGGATGTTGTCCTGAAGACCTACCTAGGGCGATGAACGATAGGGAGGAGTGGCGAGAGAGGGTCAGGGATATTCGTGTTACCAGCGCGATATGATGATGATGATGATGATGTAGTTGAAAGATTTTGCCAATTCATCCAAATGAAAAGTATTTTTATTATATGAATTTGTCTTTCTTTTTCAGCTTACACTTAAGAAACTATATAAAGATAAGTAATCCTACACCAGTGAAAGAGTTAAAATATTTTTATGAATTTGAGAGGTGGGTTACAGAAAAATTTTTTCGGTTAATTTTCAAAAAAGCAGCCAAGTTTTATTACGGATTTTTATTTACCCTCTAAAGGTTTTATGATGAAAGAAATTAAGAATTCACATATTACAAGATCCTTTTTTTTCTTTTAAGAATTTTTTTGTTAACATTTAAAAAAAAAAAAAAAAAAAAAAAAAAAAAAAAAAAAATCGAAAAACATGAGTGGTTTGAAAAATTATTATAATCTTATTATTGCTAAGATTTAAAAAAAAAAATGTGTCAAAAACATAGATTCAGTTTTTAATTGCTAGTTGATTGGTTTGGTTTGGTTTCTTTGTTTAATGGCATATCAACCTTTGTAGGTTATTTAATGCCAAAGCCATTCTCCGAGAACAGTAGTGGTACTATTTAATCCATAGCTGGGAGGATAAGGGGGTTCATGCCTTTCCCAAGGGTATTTGCCCGAAAGTGAACGTAATAGCGCAACTGGAATATGAACACGCTTACTACGATTCCGCAGTCCATCACTTTAACCATTACGCCACGAAGACCCCCACCTCTTGCTAGTTGAGTTACAGTGATAAAAAATGTATTTGTTGAATTTATTTTCAACCCAATCAAAATGTAATATAAAAAAATTAAGAATTAAAAATGTGTCCTAATTTTTATTTCCCAGTCGGGTAAGACCCCCACAACGAGTGTCCTATATATGACACTAAACAATTTGATGATGAGGTTCCAGTGATGCTGGAGCTTTGGTGAATGAAGCACTTGATGTCGAGTCTGAAGCCATGTGGAAAGATGAACAGAGGCATAATATCATGATTGCTAGTGACCACTATAATGTGGGCTGGGAGTTTGGTTTTCATTATTATGAATAGGCATCTGAAATCTTCACATTAGAACTTCCAGAGTGAATGTCAAGCAGTACAGCATGCCATTTCCAATCATCTGCCAGAGAGAATTACTGAGAAATGATGCCACTATCCTCACAGACAATACCCAACTGACTCTAATTTGCTCCACAGTAGACAAAACCTGAAGCAAATAAAGAGCATGTACGAAAACAATAATTTAAAATAGTGACAAGTTACCATCACAACCTGAATATATATATTAAAACAATATACAAACCTTAAGTTTTATTCAAGATGGAACTAAAAAAAAAAACAAACCCAAAAACTGAGCTCAGTTGAGCAAAGATGAAACCATTCAGCGAACTTGTCATAGTTTTTTTTTGTTTTTTATGGTTTTACTTCAGTCATGAATAAAACTTATGGTCTGTTTATTGATTTAATAAAATTTTATACCCCCAAGAATATATATATATATATATATATATATATATATATATATATGTGTGTGTGTGTGGTTAGGCAGTAGTCATTCATTTAAGCATGTTTCATCAAATAATAAAGACAAATTTTGTCTGTATAATTTATTTAAGATCCTTTCAAGTTTTCTGATAAGTGTCTTAGTTTCAGGTTGGAATTGGTAGATTAATTTCTCAAAATTGTCCTGAGCACTTTCGGACCCTTTAAAGGCCATCACTAGGGGCTGCTTGCTTGTGTAAGGTGTGTTTGAATTTTTTAAATAGAGTTTTGAATGTTTATACCATAACGAAAATATGGGAATGCAGAGTTGGATAAAACATGGTAACTAATGTATTTAAAAAGGGAACACTATCAACGGAAATAGAATATATAGGAATACAGGAAAAAAAAAACAACAAAAAACAAAAAAAACCCCAAAAAACCCCCCAAAAACAACTCAAATACTAAAAGCATTTCAAGACATCATCCCTATTTTCAGAATTAATTCTATTAATTTTAGGGTTGTTTTTTTTTATATGTAGGGCTTCTACCGCTCAGGACAATTTGGGGAAATTCATCTACCAATTTCAACCTGAATCTAAGACACTTATCAGAAAACTTGAAAGGATCTTAAATAAA
>CAUZXS010000590.1:87500-102500 GCA_963585895.1 Sepioteuthis lessoniana
CACTGACTGCACTGTGCAGAGGGGTAAGACTCTAACGAGTGTCCTGGATATGACATTAAACAATCTGATGGCGAGGCTTCAGCTGAGGAGATTTGGGAAATATGGAATATTCATTGCCTCTGCTCCCAGGTCTGCTCTGACCTGGCGTAGTAGCACATGATAGTGTCCTATGTATGAGGAATATAGAATATTCATTGCCTCTGCTCTCAGGTCTGCTCTGACCTGGAGCAGTAGCACCTGATAGAGTCCTATCTATGGGTCAAATAGAACAATGTATATGTGCAAACAAATGTCTGATGTTAAATTGTGACTGTTATATAGCAATACTTTAAACAATTTAACCATATGCTAAAAAGTGCTCAGGTTCATTTAAAAATGTTATTAACAAAATGTTCATATATATATATATATATATATATATATATATAAAGATTTGGCATTGAATAACCTACAATGATTGATATACCATAAAACTCAAGCAAACCCAATCCTATATATTTGATATATATGTATAAGGAGGATTTGACATTAAATACCCCCAAAGAGTTGATATGCCATCAAGCCAAAACTAAACCCTCTGCCATGAGCAAGATGTGAAACAGTCAATCTTTGAGTGGATTTGATTGATTTTCATGGTAGGCCAAGCCATCAAGGGTTATTTTATGCCTAGAGGTTAGGGAAACACATTCATTGTACGTTCATATTTACATTTTTTATGTAGTTGTTGCTTAAAGGTCTCTTTTTGTACACTGTCCTGTCAAATATGAATAATTTTAAAACCTATTTGACTCACAGATATAACCTTAACAGGACAATCCTTCCAGGGTCAGAGTGGACCTGGGAGTAATAGTTATCATTGAAAAAAATAAAAATAAAATGGAACAAACCTGGACTGGACTGTTTGCATTTTACTTTACACTAATGCCCCTGGGAAAGGCATGAACTTATCTGTTCTCTCCTATGCTATATATATATATATATATATATATATATATATATATACACACACACACAAACCCTGGCACATGAGCAGGATGTGACACAAGGTCATTTTTTCAGAGGAGTATGTATTTACCCAACCCCTCCACAAGAGCAGGATGTGATACAAGGTCAATTTTTAAGCAGAGTCTAAGATAAGGAAAACTCTGAATTCAAACCAGCTTTACTCCACTTGAAAATTGACCTTGTGTCACATTCTGGAGGGATTGGGTAACTACACTCAAATGAGGATGTAAAAAATTAATCATTTACCAAATTTTTCCCAGTCTGGCACAAGGCTCAAAAATATAGAGCTACTAAGGTGGCTGTTTTTGTATGCAAAATTTCTTTCCAATTATCTGATCATTTCTTGGGGTAGATCCGGTTCTTTAAATTTGCTTTGGCAACCAGTCTACTTTTTCCTTTTTAATAGCATATCAACCTTCATGGGGTATTTAATGCCAGTCAAAGTTGTTGAGTTTGGTAGATATAAAATCAGCACTCAGTCGTGTAACTAGTTGAGTTATGTTTTGAAGTGAGTAATTTACTAAGCTTTATGCTTAGATGTGGTACAAGGCCGAATGAATGGGGCATCCAATAAGACTCGAACTCACTCTTGAAGGTTTGCAAGTCAAGTTTGCTAACCATTACACTATGCGAGGCGCCCTTAATAATTTACTAAGCTTTATGCTTAGATGTAGCACAAGTTTGAATGAATGGGGCACCCAATGAGACTCAAATTCAAGCTTGCTAACCATTACACTATGCGAAGCGCCCTTGATTATTTACTCAGCTTTATGCTTAGATGTGGCACAAGGCTGAATGAATGGGGCATCCAATGAGACTTGAACTCACTCTTGAAGTTTTGCAAGTCAAGCTTGCTAACTATTACACTACCTGAGGTGCCCAACATTTTAAAGTGAAGTTCAGAATTCTGAGGAAGGAGAGATTTATGATTTTTGGGGTATTCCACTGAGTGCATGAGGATAAGTCTATTCCATGGATAGTGACTGGTTGCTGGACCAGGAATGGACATTATATATATATATATATATATATATATATATACACACACACAGGCTTGTTTTTAGTGCTGACGTGGGGTCTGTATTGATTGGTTTGGTTTGGTTTCTTTGTTTAATGGTATATCAACCTTTGTGGGTTATCTAATGCAAAAGCCATCCTTCTAGAAGATCAGTAGTGGTCCTATTTAATCTACAGCTGAGAGGATAAGGGGGTTCATGCCTTTCCCAAGGGTATGCAAAAGCCATCCTTCTAGAAGATCAGTAGTGGTCCTATTTAATCTACAGCTGAGAGGATAAGGGGGTTCATGCCTTTCCCAAGGGTAAGCAAAAGCCATCCTTCTAGAAGATCAGTAGTGGTCCTATTTAATCTACAGCTGAGAGGATAAGGGGGTTCATGCCTTTCCCAAGGGTAAGCAAAAGCTATCCTTCTAGAAGATCAGTAGTGGTCCTATTTAATCTACAGCTGAGAGGATAAGGGGGTTCATGCCTTTCTCAAGGGTATTAGTCCAAAAGTGAATGTAATAGCACAACTGAAATTTGAATTCACTTACTTCGATTCTGCAGTCCATCACTTTAACCATAATATCATAAGGACACCCCTTCCTGGTCTGTATTAAGTTACAGCCCATTTTGGTTTTGTCTGCCAAGTGGACGCTAGTTGGGATTTAGCTGGTAAGAATTATTTCAGCACATTGAAACAGTGACTTCTACAATACCAAAGTCATCCTTGTAGAAGAACAGCAGTGATACTATTTATCCGAGATACTACGAGGACTCTTAGAAGGAGAAGGAAAATTTTAAATTCAAACCAGCTGTACTCTGCTTAAAAACTGACCTTGTATTACATCATGGTTGCGGCGGAGAGGTTTGGTAGATACATAGAGTACTTCCCCTTAGTGTTTTTCATCTTTATTATTCTACAGCTGTCTCCATTTTATTTTTTGTTGCCAAGTGGACGCTAGGTGGGACTGCTGAGTCGGTAAGATTTATTTCAGCATATTAGAACAGCAACTTCTCCAATGCCAAAGTCATCTTTATTGAAGAACAGCAGTGATACTTTTAACCGAGATAAGGAGGGTTCAATACCTTTTCCCAAGGGTATTGCGACATAAGTAATCGTGCATGTGGAGTTTCGACTAGTTTACGTCAAGGCTGCAATCAAGCACTTTAGATATTACGCTATGGGGATTCCTAGGAGAAGGTAAATTTTAAATTCAAACCAACTGTACTCTGCTTAAAAACTGACCTTGTATTAAATCATGCTTGAGGCAGAGGGGTTTGATAGATGCATAGAGTACTTCCCCTTAGTGTTTTTCATCTTCGACAACGTTTTTCATCTTTATTATTCTACGGCTGTCCCCATTGTCTGAATCCTTACAAGTTGTCATTTTCCAAAGGCCCTTCGTGATTCTGACCACCATAAACTGCCGCACAATACTCGTCCCTACCCCTGTACTACTTCCCACTGCCGATACCTTTTCATAAATTTCATTATTAGCATTCCCACTACCGTTTACAAAATGCTTGCCAGCACCCATGAGACGAGGCACATTGTCACCAGAAACATTTTTGAAGCAGCGCTCAAAGTGTTGACACAACCTCAAGAGAGAACTCCCTTCCCCCACAACACTTAAAAAACATTTAGAGTTGGGGCGAGAGTTGTCGAGGGTGGAGACTTTGTCTCATCTATTTGGGAGGGGGGGGAGGTTTGCTTTGATGGGGGACAATTTCATTTTTCTTTTATAAATATTTTATACATGGTTTGCCTTTGGGTTGTTTTTCTTAATAGACTTAAGAGTTTTGCCAATTTAGACATGAGGAGAGAGAGAGGAAAAGAAAGAGAGGAAAAAGAAGAGAAAGAGAAAAAGAAGAGAGAGAGAGAAAGAGAAGAGAGAGAGAAAGAGAAGAGAGAGAGAAAGAGAAGAGAGAGAGAAAGAGAAGAGAGAGAGAAAGAGAAGAGAGAGAGAAAAGGTAGAATGCAGAGAGAAAGGGGGGGAAGAGAGGGAAAAGAAGAGAGAAAGAGGAAGAAAGAGAGAGAGAAAAAGAAAAATGTAAAGAGAGAGAGAGAGAGAGAGAGAGATTAGGGAAGAATAGAAACAGTGTCACAGAAGGATAGAGAGAGAGAGAGAGAGAGAGAGAGATCAATGAGGAATAGAAAGAGAAAAAGAGAAATATGGAAAAGATAGTGAAAAAAAGAGTGAAGAAGATGAAAAGGAAAATGAAAAAAGAGAGAGAGAAGAATAAAGAGAGGAAGAAAGAAGAATGAAAAGAAAAAGAGAAAGAAGAATGAAGAGAGAGAGATAGAGAGAATTACAATGGATAGAGAGAGAGACAGAGAGGGAGGAGGATGAGAAAGAAGAGGAAAAAAGGAATGATGATTTTTATTCTTTTTTTTATATTTTATTCCTGGTTTGCCATTGGGTTTCTAATATAATTAGAGATTTGCAAATTTAGACATGAGAGAGAGAGAGAGAGGGACGGAAAGAGAAAAAATGCTTACGAGAGAGAGAGAGAGAGGAAAAGAATAATGAGAGAGAGAAAGAGGGTAGAGAGAGAAAGAAGCTGAGAAGAGAAAGAGAGAGAAAAAGGAAAAAGTGTGATTAAAAAGAATATTGAGAGAAAGGGGGGGGTGAGGAGAGAGAGAGAGAGAGAGAGAAAGAGAGAGAGAGAGAGAGAGAGAAAGAAAGAATCAATAGAGGCAGAAAGAGAAAAGAATAGAAAGTGGTAGAAAATAAAAGGGTGGGGAGAAAGAGACAGAGAGAATGGAATGGACAGAAGGAGAGAGAGAAAAGGGTTGACAAAGAGAATGAAAATAGAATAGAGAAAGAGAGAGAGAGAGAGGAGAAGAATAGATATAGAGAGAAAGAGAAAATGAATAGAGAGAAGGAGAGAGAGAAGAATGGACATAGACACAAGGAGAGAGAGAGAAGAATGGACAGGAACAGAAAGAGAGAGAGAGAGAGAGAAGAATGGTCATGGACAGAACGAGAGAAAGAGAGAGAAGAATGGACATGGACAGAACGACAGAGAGAGAGAGAGAGAGAGAGAGAGAGAAGATGGACATGGACAGAACTAGAGAGAGAGAGAGAGAGAGAGAAGAATGGACATGGACACAAGGAGAGAGAGAGAAGAATGGATAGGAACAGAAAGAGAGAGAGAGAGAAGAATGGACATGGATAGAGAGAGAGAGAGAGAGAAAAAAATGGACATGGACAGAAGGAGAGAGAGAAAAGAATAGACAAAAAGAATGAAGATAGAATAGAGAGAGGGAGGAGACAGAAAGAAGAATAGACGCATAGAGAAAGAAAAGAATAAAAAGAGAGAGAGAGAAGAAAGAGAGGAACAGAATGAACTGCACACAGGTTAGAAAAGACAGACCCCTACCCTGAAGAGAATCTTCATCCTTGTTGGCTTGCTTGGTTGGGTTTTATGGCATATCAGCTTGTGTGGGCTATTTAATGCTGAATCCTCTTTATATATAATTTGTAAATGAATAGTTTGTAGTTAACATTTGTAAACAAGCCAGAGCTCATTTATTCACACATAGTTCAATGGTTTCAAGTATTGCTACCCCCACTCCCAATCCCCACACATAGATAGATATACAAGCTGTTTCAGAAAAATCGATATCTTGTAATCTAATATTGTGACCAATTTTTGTCCAAATGACCTCAAATTTAAACGACACGTTTGAAACTCCTCAAAATTCCATGTTTAATGTTTAAATGCTTCTTTTTCAGTGAATTGTATTTCTTTAACCGGAGAAAAAAAAAAAATTTCACTTGTTTCTACACATTCTGATAAAATTTGAGATCATTTAAAAGGAAAATTGGCTACATTATTAGATTGGCCGAACTGGCAGTGTTCGCCAATGGTCTGAAATGTGGAGGTTCAATCCCATGTCAAGTCATACCAAAGACTCATAAATAAATATCTTGCATTTTGAACAGGTTTTTTATATTATCATTACACGTTTTGCAATAACGGTATGTTGCGTATGAAACTGATTTTTATTTGGGTTTGCATATACCTTCTCTTTATATTAACCAGCTCATTGGGCTATGGGTAGAATGTTCACGAATGGTTCAGAAGACCTGGGTTCAATCCCCGTCACATCGTACCAAAGACTTTAAAAATGGTACTTGATTCTGTCTTGCTTAGCACTCAGCACTATAAGGTATGGATCAAGGGTAAAGTGGAGCAATCCAGAGAATGGTGTAGCGCCCTCCCCTACACCTTGGTGTAGAAGCTATTGAAAAGAGAGCCTTCAAGTCACCCTCGACTACAGTTGCTAACATTACTTTTATTAGATTAGTGAATGATATCAATGTTTTTAAAAAACCTTCTATATATTTCAAATCATTTTAGATTTTGTGAAATACAGCGTATAATGGACACACATAGGAATTTTCAAACAGATCATGATAGATACAACGAAATGGAGACAGCTAAATGGATATGAACGTACAGAAAAGCAATGGTAAAAAGCGAAGATGAAAATTATGTATAAAGGTTGAGGAAGAAAACAAGTCATAGACACTTAGACAGAAAGGATACAGCAAAGGAAAAAGAACAGGGGAGACTAAAAAATACTGACCCAACCCCTTCCCAAATGAAATAAAAGCCCCCCCCCCCCAAAAAAAGAAGCTGAGATGAAAGGAATAGGTCTTCTGACTCAATCCATATCAGCCGGCTAGAAGAGATGGCAGAAAAAAGATAGCCGGAATACCATTGCTTGTGAGCAGCCTTCTTTACCTCCTCACACAGAAGAGTGTCGGCCATTATTTTCTTAAAAAGATGTTGCCTGTGGTAGAGAGGAAAAAAAGCAAAGCAAGAAGAAAAAAAAAAAGCATAATATATGTATGCATCATTTTGTTTGTTTATTTTATCATATATATCTTTTTATTTGATTCCGTAGGTGTGGCTGCGGGGGAGACCAAATGTAAGAAGGGAGTCTTTTTTTCCATTCTCATTTTCCACTCCTGTTTTCATGCTCTATCACCCAAACTGGACAGAAGAATTATGTTAGACGAAGAAAAAAAGAGAAACCACAAAGAAAACATAAGACAGACAGATAGGGCACCTCTGGTGGTGTAATGGTTAGCAAGCTAGACTAGTAAACCTACACAAGTGAGTTCGAGTCTCATTGGGTGCCCCATTCGTTCGGCCTTGTGTCACATCGAAACAGACACACAATGATCATTCAAAGTATACCCACCTTTCCTAAACATATATGCAAACACAGAAACATCTATTGTCTCTCATTATATATATATATATATATATATATATATATATATACACACACACACACACACACATATTTAATCACCACTCCACACTTGATGGATGTGACACAAGGCAAATTTTTTAAAGTTTAACATGTTTAAATTCAGAGTTTTCCTTCTCTAACATCAGTTGCCATAGCCCAGTCAGGCCAATTTTTTTTTTTATCCAAGGCTGGAAGGGGAATAGTTGTGTTCATATATACACAAACACATGTGTTTACACACACACACATTATATATATATATATATATATATATATATATATATATATATATATACACACATACATACATACATATATATATATATATATACATATATACATACACATGTACATATTAGTATGCACATACACACACAGAGATATATATGATAGCATAAGGCCAAAATTGGTTAAGATTAGATAACTAAATTTATGAAAATTATTTATCACCTTTTAAATGTCTTCCTTCCTTAATACGCTTCATCTATGTTGTTTAAAATTTTGGGTTGGATGGTTGTTTTGTTTTACGCCGTATCAACCCTTTTCTGATCATTTAACATGGAATCAAATTTCAAACAATTCCATTTACTATACATATTTACCAACCCCTCTGCTCGGGGTATTAAGAATAGTTACTTAAAGCTGTAATTGTTTACTAAGGATTATTATTAGTTACTTAAAAACCACATAACCATATTTACCAACCCCTCCGCTCAGGCAGGATATAACACAAGGTCAATTTTTAAGCGGAGTTTAACAGATTTCAATTCAGAGATTTCCTTCTCCTAGACTAGTTGCCTCACCAAGGCTGAAGAACCCAGTCTGCCCTACTATTTACCCATAGCTGGAGGGAGAATAATTAGATTCATACCTTTCCCAAGAGTATTAGTGCTATGTAAAATGCAGTCTCGTCCAGGATTTGAACTCGTGTCACTGTGTTGATTTCCTACGACGATAATCATTACACCATGGGCACCTCCTTATTTATTATAAGTATAGTTTTTATTTAAAAACGGTTAAATTTGAAACAGTTCAGTCTAGCATAAGAACAGTTTCAATGTCAAAAATAGTTTTTTTTCAAGCAATTCAGTTTAGCTGTATTTGACCCATAGATAGGACCCTATCAGGCGCTACCACTCTGGGACAGAGTGGACCTGGGAGCAATGCCAATAAAGAGATACTCTGCATTCCCCAAAGCTCTAGCATTATTGGAACCTCACCATCAGATTGTTTAGTGTCATACACAGGACATTCATTGGTGAGAGTCTAACCCCTCTGCAGAGAAGCAGCCAGTGTATTTTACAGCCCCAGTTGACTGGGCCACCAGGACACTCATTGGTGGAGTCTTACCCCTCAGCAGAGAAGCAGCCCGTGTATTCTACCATCCCAGCCGACTGGGCAATTCTGAGATGACACTTGATCTGATAATAATAATAATAATGAAGAAAATAGTCTGAAAACCTTGAATGATAAAAATCTATTTATGTATCTATCTATATGAGGGTCAATAAACGAGAGAATGTTATATCAAAATAGTAAATTAAAAAAAAAAAAATCTTTTTCCATAAATTTTCCATAAATTCAAATTCTACAATGTAGGAATTGATTTATAGCAAAAGCCATCTTAATCTCCCCAAAATGATTTGAGTCTATTCAAAATGGCAGTAAATTAAATAGTACTCTCCAGGCTTTATCACACATGCATATATATAAATGGTGGTTCCGCGTGTATTTCATTCATGAATGAAATACATGCGGAACCACCATTCCAGTGTGATCACGTAAGAAATGGTTACTGTAAACGCGTAGTAACATCAACAGCTGAAAGTAAATGCGTATTTTTTTTAAAATCACAAACTGCACACTACAAATGAAGATTAACGTCCAATATAATCTCAGCTCTTAATTGATCTGGCATGTGTGTATATATATATATATATATATATATATATATATATATATATATATATATATATATAATTCTCTTAATACCCTGTCTGGTGGCAAAAGCTGCTTGGTAGCACCAAGAGTGGCAGTACCACCTTGAGCTAGCGAAACTGTTATCACCCCTGGTTGGTGGCTGATGAGGGCAGGGTATCGCACGTGCTTTCACATGTTGTATGATGAAAAAAAAAAAAAATTATATATATATATATATATATATATATATATAAGCATAAGCAATATAATATGAGCATTATATACATACACACACACAGACAGAGATATGCATATACGTGTGAAAGTTGGCTGAAAAATTCATTGGCTGATCACAATACTCTGATGGAATGCGACCAAATGAGGTCTTATTTTTCAATACAATTCTTCACTCAGTGTTGCAATGTTTGGATCTTACTGGTCAAAAAGTCCTCAACAGCAGATATGATGCCATATGAAATTCTCAGCACACCATCATATACAACTTTACAAAAAAGGAAGTCCAAACTACGACTGGTTTGGTTTGGTTTGATGGCATATAAACCATTGTAGGCTATTTGATGCCAAATCCTCTTTATACATATATATTAAATATATAGGATTTGGTTTGGTTTGGTTTTATGGCATATAAACCATTCTGGGTTATTTAATGCCGAAATCCTATTTATACATATATACTGAATATATGATTTCTCAACACATTTTGTAGATAACATTTCTGAAGGAGCCTGAGCTCATTTCCTTTGCATGCAATTGAATAGTTTCACTTATTTCATTCTAATACGAATAATTATATTTACTATTAATCATTTGTTTGCGCACAGTTTAATGTTTTCAAGTATTGCTATGTATCACTAACAATTCAATCAAACATCAGTCATTTGTTTACACACAGTTAAATGATCAAACTGTTCTATTTCAAACAATTCAGTTTAGCATTAGTATACAGTTTTTTGTTTACACACAGGTAAATATAAAAAGTTTATTTCAGTTTAGCCTAAGTACACACTTTAAATGTCAAACAGTTCTATTTGACCCACAGAGAGGACCCTATTAGGTGCTACCACTCCAGGCCAGAGTGCACCTTGGAGTGATGACAGTGAAGAGGTATTCGGCATTCTCCAAAGCCTTAACATTATTGAAGCCTTTCAATGTCATATCAGGACACTCGGGCCACAGAACTAGCCTCAGCTGACAGGCCCATTCTGGATGAGGATGTTTGCATTTTCACCGAGAGCTTAGAAAAAGTATGCATCCAACTTTTTCCCCCCTTCAGCTATGGATAAATAGTAGGGCAGACTAGACTCATTAATTTTTGTATGGCAACCAGTCTAGGAGAAGAAAAACCTGTTAAAATCCACTTAAAAACTATCCTAGAGTCCCATTCTGTTTGTGTGGAGGAATACGCTAGACGGCAATTACACAAGTATGTTGCGAGCAATATTGAACAAGTCCTGGCGGCAACACCCCACAAGGCACCAACTATACGGCTACCTACCTCCCATCACAAAAACTATACAAGTTAGATGAACCAGACACGCAGGACATTGCTGGAGAAGCAAGGATGAACTCAGTGATGTACTCCTATGGACACCTGCATATGGCCGAGCAAAGGCAGGATGACCAGCTCGAACATACATACAGTAGCTATGTGAGGATACGGAATGTAGCCCTGAAGACCTGCCAAAAGCGATGAATGAGAGGGAGAAGTGGCAAGAGAGGGTCAGGGATATCCGTAGAGGCGAAATGTAAATACATATATATGATATCAAGTATTCAATTAAACACGAATAAACTGAACAGTTATAAATCGAGGGTTGAGCACTTTGGCGAAGGAATTAATGGTTGCCACTTGCATAATGAAAAGCTCTTCTAATGAACTGAGCACTTTGGTACCTGATTGCCAAATGTAAACAAACCAAATTTAATACATGTGTTAATTTCCGAGCTGACGTTGAGTTGCAGGCTTGGTTTAAGTGTATCTCATCAGCCTGTTGTAAAATTAGGTGAGTTACAATCCCGGTTTGGATCGTCTTGCAAGTCAAGCCATACTAAAGAGTTATGATACAATGAAACAGTCTGTCTATGGATGATTATATATATATATATATAGTCATCCATAGACAGATCTGTTTCATTCTATCAGAACTCATCAGTGTGGCTAGACATACTAGTTTCCCGTAGCTGGGATTGAAACCCGGTTGACTCAAACGCCAATCCAAGACTCTACCCCTCAGCCATGAAGGAACCAGTAGCAGCCAAGTAAATTTTAAACGGTTATGAATCACAATTACTATTGTTTACATACATCCGCTTAATGGCTACCGAGAGCTCAATTCATATATGAAGAGCCTTGCATGAACACTAATGGCAACACGATTACTTCATTCGCTAGAGAGCTCAACCCTATAGGGGTAGGGGAGCATATAGTCATATTTAAAAAAACAAAACAAAAACCGGACACATTAGGATTATAAATTTATTTCCTTCCTGTTATGGGTATTGATATGAATCAGTAACATAGAAAATAACAGGACTTCTTCAGATCTAATGGATAAATTAATTACAGCCAGAAAAGACAGAGGAGGGAAGGGGTGGTGGTGAAGAGTTTCCTCCCCATTTGTCCACTTCCGGTTTTTCCTTTTTATTACCGGTTGGAATCAAACTAACTAGATGTATATTCAAAACTCACTTTCTACAGTAAATTAAATTTAGATTTTTTTAAAATCTTAAATTCTATATACATTTCAACGTAAATCTCCAGATTTAATAATTTAGGGAATTACAACAATTCTTATTAACCTTACGTAAAGATTACAGTAATACTTATCTTAAATTAAATTCAAAATTCAAATTCAAAATTTATATTCATGCCCAGAAATTCAGTTACCTTTCCATTGAAATGTACGTTTACATCACATAGTGTCTTCCCATTTTTTAAATTTTATTCATTTCACCTCAAATCAATCCTATTTTTTAGTTAATTAAACATTATATATATATATATATATATATATAGCGTAATTAGAAGGAAACTCAAACCTGGTTAAATTGTCATTATACTTGACTTGAGGTTGCTGTTGAGAAACATTGTTTTGGTTAACGTCATATCAGTCTCTTATGGGTTATACAAAGCTAAAATCTGATTCTTTTGTAACTGTTAGCTTCAAATAACGACTTAATACAAATATGTATACATTTCTGTTTGACTCCTAGATGGGATCCAAACAGGTACTACCATTTCAGGTCAGCAGGATCCCGAGAGTAATGGCAATAAAAAAAACCATTTCAGAGATCCAGAACTGGAGCCTCACCACTGGATTTAGCTTAGTACCGTCGTATCCAGGGAACTCTTTAGTGGATTTTTTAGAGGATGCATTAGGTGCATTCTTGCAGATAGGCTGTTTAAACAAGCTTCTGAGTGGGCTGGAAAATAACAAAGGTAGCAATTTTTTGCTTTAAGCTATGAAGAAGGATCATTTTTACATATTATGCCAATCTGAATTTTATCCGAGTCAACATTGGAATCGGAAATCACTTGAATTACGAAATAAGCATAAAAGAATGATTGTAATTTTGTTATTTTTTTTATCTTTTAACTGAATTTCTGACTAGCCATGTTCTCCATCCCCACACCAAAGGAATCTTAGAGAGAGAGAAGGAATGACAATAGAACAGGAAAAAAATGTAATTTTTTTTCTAGATTTCAGTTTTTTTTTTTGCCCTTGGCAAATGTGAACAAGTGGTGAATGAATAATCAGAGAAAGAAGTAAAAAAATGAAAGGAAAATGAAGAAAAAATGAAAGAAAAATATGAACAAAAAAATGAAAGAAAATAAAAGAAAAAAAAATAAACGTAACCTTCATTATTAGTTATGGAGCTAAGAAAGATGATGAAAAATGTCTTTGAAAGATGAAAGATTTAATTAAGGAAAAGAAAGAATTAGAAAGAGAGAAAAAAAAAAAAGACGATAACATTATGCTTAACACAAATCCCTGTTCAGAGGTTAACCCCTCATTAGGCGGATATGTATGTTCAAATAAGAGAGGTAAGTAAATAAAAAATATACAAAGAGGGAGCCAAATGGGTAATTTTTTTTTTTTTTTTTTTTTTTGAGGAGGAATTCACTTGGCAAGAGACTTAAGACGGATCATTAAATATATTCATTTGGTTTTATAGCATGTCAACTCTTGTTAGGTTACTTAACGTCAAAGTCAGTATCTTTTTTTGTCTTTAGCACCCAATTACATGGTTTCACGTATGTATTTACCCAACCCCTCAGCAGCTAGCAAGAAATAACATAAAGTCAATTTTTAAGTGGTTGGTTTCTTTTTTTAATAGCATATCAATCTTTGAGGGTTATTTAATGCCATATCCACCCTTGTAGAAGGGCAGTAGTGGTACTATATAACCAATAGTCGGGCGAGGGTAAGGATTTGGTTTGGTTTGGATTTATGGCATATCAACATAAGTAGGTTATTTAATGCCAAATCCGGTTTATACATATAGACCAGTTAGTTCATTCTGTAGACTGATTTGCATATGCAGACTTATGATGGTTATTCCTAAATATCTTTATCTGTGTGGGTTGAAAAATATCTTTACTCTTAATTCAAATGACTAAGAATATGATATTAGGTTTGGTTCAGTTTAAAGGCATATTAACCATTGTAGGTTATTTAATGCCAAATCCTCTTTATACATACATATCAAATATATATAAATTGGTAGGGTTTTATGGCATATCAACCATTGTAGGTTATTTAATGCCAAATCCTCTTTATACATATATATTAAATATATATAATTCGGTTGGGTTTTATGGCATATCAAACATTATTGGTTATTTAATGCCAAATCCTGTTCACACACACACACACACACACATATATATCAAATAGAGACAATTTGTAAACACATTTTGTAGATAACAATATTAAATCAGCCTGAGCTCATTTTTTTTATACACAGTAAAATGGTTTCAAGTATTCCTATTAACTACCAATAATTTACCAGCACCCAGGTAAATGGTCTCAAGTATTGCTATAAAACAGTCACAATTCATCATCATTTTTGTACACTTATAGTTTGCTGGTAATGTGTTGGAACTAATTTCTTTGCACACTAGTACGGCTCTTGTTTCTACACAGTTAAATGATTCCAATTATTGCTATTTCAAACTAATAAATCTATTCAATATTCATTGTTTGTTTGCAGACAGTGAAGTTGTTTGAAGTATTGATATGTAATGCCAATAATTCAATTTTGGCACACAGGTAAATAGTTTTTACAGCTATTTAACATAAATAATTCTATTCAACATTACTCACTAATTTACACATAGTTAAATGGTTCCGAGTATTGCTATGTATCACTATCAATTGAATTAAACTTCAGTCACTCATTTGCACACAGTTATATGATCAAACAATTCAATTTAGTACAAGTCATTTGTTTGCACACAGTTTAAATGTCAATCAGTTCTATCTGACCCATTGATAGGACCTTATCAGGTGCTATAACTCCAGGTCAGAGTGAACCTGGGAGCAAAGGCAATGAAGGGGTACTCTACATTCCCCAAGTCTCCAGCATTACTGTAGCCCACTATCAGATTGTTTAATGTTATATCCAGGATACTCGTTGGTGGTGGGATCTTACTCCTTTGCAGAGATACAACAGTGTATTTTACAACTCCAGCTGACTGGGCTGTGGAGTAAGGAGATTCATACCTTTTAAGATTTTTAAGAGGGTTGATTGATTTTAATGGCATGTCAACCTATCTAGGGA
>CAUZXS010000590.1:110000-117500 GCA_963585895.1 Sepioteuthis lessoniana
GGTAGATATGGAGTTGGTTCTTTCCCAACTAGCAGAAACCGACCAAACAGCCCATGAGACAGACAGACGGAGTTAGTCTTTAGAATATTTCCCTAAATGCCCCAGTTCTCTCAGCAAGTTGGAATCTAACCATTTTCATTTCTCTTTTTCCATTCCTGAAAAGCCTGATGCTGTGACAGTAACAGCAGCAGCAGCTGCCAGCAAGCTGAGTCAGTTATGGACTAAAACAAACGAGGATCGAATCACTTGGATATTAACGACAAATAAGTTTCACGAGGAAAGGAGTTGATAAAATTTGTTGGAGAATTCAAATAAAAAATAAAGAACCTTATTTTTCTATCAATTCTTTCCTTCTTTCTATAAGGAAGGCGTTTCTAGGTTTAATTCAAATTTTTTGGATAGCATATCATATACTACTGCTATTCATTTATTTGCAATATAAATTTTGCAAATGTTTGGTTGGTTGAGTTTTAAGGCATGTCAGCCCTTGTAGGTTATTTAATGCCAAATCTTGTTTATACACATATATTAAATATAAAGGATTTGGTTTGGTTGGATTTTATGGCATATCAACCATTGTAGGTTATTTAATGCCAAATCTTGTTTATACATATATAGTAAATATATAAGATTTGGTTTGGTTGGGTTTTATGGCATATCGACCATTGTAGGTTATTTAATGCCAAATCCTCTTTATACACATATATTAAATATAAATGTAAGTACGGTTTAATTGTCAGTACGGTTTAATTGTAAGTACGGTTTAATTGTCAAAAACATTTCTATTTCAAGCTATTCAGTTTACTCAAACAATTCATTTTAGCATAAGTATGCTGTTAGTTCTATTTAACCCATAGATAGGGCCCTATCAGGTGCTACCACTCTGGGGCCAGAGTAGACCTGGGAGTGATGGCAATGAAGGTGTACTCTGCATTCCCCAAAGCTCCAGCACTGCTGGAACCTCACTGTCAGATTGTTTCGTGTCATATCCAGGACACTCGTTGGGGGTGGGGTCTTACCCCTCTGCAGAGAAGCAGTCGGTGTATTCTACAGCCCCAGCCGACTGGGCAATACAAAAAGGATTAAATATTTTTATTTGACTAGTTGGTAGGCAACATTATTTTTAAATCAGCAAGATCTCATTTGTTTGCACACAGTTAAATGGTTTCAAATATCGTAAAAGATCTATTTGACCGTAGATGGGACCCTAATGAGTACTTTCACTCTGGGTCAGAATGCAACTCCACATTCCCCCAAAATTCCAGAACTGGTGACTTATCATCAGGAGATTAAGTGTCATATTCAGGACAATCATTGGGTTGAGTAGGATGTCTTACCCCTCTACAGGGGGTGGGGGTGCAGTCAGTATACTCTACAGCCCCAAACAACTGGGTTTTAAATGTTTGGTTTCTATTCTTTTTTTAATGGCATATCAACCTCTGACAGTTATTTAATGCCAAAGCTATCCTTGTAGAAGAACACTAGTGGTACTATTTAACCTCAGATTGCTGGGGGGCAGATAAAGGGGTTCATACTTTTTCTGAGGGTATTTGTCCAAGAGTAATGACTGGAGTTTGAACTCACAGGACTGCAATATTATCCACTATTTTCTGAAATCAACAAATATATATATATATAACCATGGGCAGTGTCCTTGATCTAACACTAAACTAATGGT
This sequence comes from Sepioteuthis lessoniana, assembly GCA_963585895.1. NCBI lineage: Eukaryota > Metazoa > Mollusca > Cephalopoda > Myopsida > Loliginidae > Sepioteuthis > Sepioteuthis lessoniana. The sequence goes on from CAUZXS010000590.1 coordinate 111,679, forward strand.
GAGGCTCCAGTTCAGGAGATCTGGGAATGTGGAGTACCTCTTCATTGCTATTACTACCATGTCCATTCTGACCCTGGAGTAGTACTTGATGACCAGAAGGCTCCATTCATCAATAGCTACTACACCAAGGTGTAGGGAAGGGTGCTACTCCTTTCCCTGAATTGCTCCATTTTACCCTTGATATGTACCTAATATTGCCGAGTGTTAAGCAAGGAGGTATCAAGAACCCTTTTTAAAGTCTTTGGTATGATGCGACCTGGGATTGAACCCAGGTCTTCAAGACCATTGGCTAACACTCTACCCACTTTGAAAAACAACGACAAAAAAATGTAAATATGAACGTACAATGAACGCAATTCCTTAACCTTTCAGTATAAAATAACCTCAGATGGGTTGATATGCCATTAAAATCATAAACTGTTCCAGATTGTTACAGGGTTATTATAATCAGGAGGAATTCCAATGGTGTAGTGGCTAACGAGGTGGACTGACATAGTAGTGAATTTGAACTCCAGTCACTCAATTATGGTCCCTTTTGGACTAATACCCTTGGCAAAAGGATAAACCCCCTTATATCCACCAGCTATGAGTTAAATAGTACCATTACTGTTCTAATACAAGGATAAATTCAGCATTAAATAACCCATGAAGGTTGATATGCCATTAAACAAAAGATTATCATCATATATGCTCCCCCATTGGGGTTGAGCACTCTGGCGAAAGAATTTATGGCTGCTGCTCGCTTAATGCAGAGCTCTTCAAACGAATTGAGCACTCTGGAGCTGACGTGGTACACTTGTTGGCTGAGCGGTATGATACTAAAGTCTAATGTAAAGTTGGACAGGTTTCAATCCTAGCTTCAAGCGTTCTACATGTCTAGCCACACTGAAGAGTTGTGATGAAAAGAAACAGTCTCTGGATGACTATATATATATATATATATATATATATATATATACACACACACACACACACACACAAAATTAACAAATGATAAATCCAAGCTTATTAGCAAGTATAGAGATGAGAATAAGTACTTGATTAGTCAGTTAGCTCCCAACGGGGGAAAAAAAACAACAACAGGTGGGGGATGATAAATAAAAATCCTCTCAAAACACCCCATCTCCAAAAAAACGAGAAAATTTTCATTTTTGTAGGTGCCGACAGTGACTATTGCAAGCTCCTCTTTCAGAGTAGTCAAAGTCAGTGGTTATTAATTAATGTCAAATTATAATCTACACAAGCATCTGAAAATCAATTCATATCGTGAAACAGATATTTATACGAAAATGCTTGTAACGACTGATCTTAAATATGTTTGGAGGTTTATTTTCAAAAAGTTTTTAATCATTAAACTACATATACATATATAAGTGCGTGTGTGTGTGTGTGACCAACACAAAAATTTAAGAATTGGTTTGGCCTGGTTTCATGGCATATCAATCATTGTTGGTTATTTAATGCCAAAACCTATTTTTTACATATGCATTAAATATATGATTTGTAAACACATTTTAGATACACACAATTAAATGATCAAACAGTCCTATTTCTAACAATTCAATTGAGCATATGTCAAAGTTAAAATGGTTCCAAGATTTGTACACAGATTAAATGTTAAACAGTTCTATTTAACCCATAGATTGGACCCAATCAGCTGCTCCCACTCAGAATGGACCTGGGAGTGATGGCAATGAAGGGGTACTCCACATTCCCCAAATCTCCAAGGCTGGAGCCTCACTATGTACACACATACAACGTACATAAACATATATATATATATATATATATATATATGCCCACACCTTAGTAAGAGGGAGATGGAGTTATCTTTAGAATGTGGTTAAAATGTTTTTTCACATTTCCAAAAAAACATTTTTAACTTAAGCTTTTAGCATTAGAACAGTTTAGAAAAGAATGCTGTTACAACTGTGAAATATATATATATATCTTTAAGAAAAACAAAAATCGGTCATATTAGGATAATAAATTTATTTCCATCCTCTTATGGGTATTGATATGAATCAATAACACCAAAATAACAAGACTTCTTCAGATCTAATGGATAAAATAATTAGTCTGAATAGACACAGGAAGGAAGGGTGGGAGGGGGTAGAAAAGGCATGAAGAGTTTCCTCCCCATTTCACCCACTTCCGGTTTTTAGTTTTTATTTTAAGTTGGAATCACAGTAAATTAAATTGTTATTTTTTAAATCTCGAGTATGAATTTACACAACTCCTGCACCATGTGCAGGATACGACACAGGTTTAGTTTTTAAGCAAAATATAACTGGTCTGAATTCAGAATTTTCCTTCTCCAAAGTTGAGTTGTCATACTTCCGTTAAAGAGCGCAGTCTTCACCGATATTTACTCATAAACAGATGGAGAAGAGTTGGAATCATAGCTTACCCCCAGAGAATAAGCAGTATGTGAAATACCGTATTATCCAGGATTTGAACTTGCTTCACTGAGCCTTATGATGATAAACGTTACATGACAAGGGCCTCCAAGGACATTTGTACCAGATGTTTGGAAAGATAATCTATTCTCTCTCTTTGGATTTCCAGGATAAAGGATTACCATTGTTATATACTGATCTATTTAGATTTATCACAAAAGGAGGAATAATAATAATAATAATAATAATAATAATAATAATAATAATACGACAACAACACACATTTGCTGTGTCAGCTAGAGGAATAAGTGATGGTTGGCTTTAGAATTTTGGTTTGGTTGGGTTTTATGGCATATCAACCATTGTAGGTTATTTAATGTCATATCCTCTTTTATATATATATATATGGTTTGGTTGGGTTTATGACAAATCAACTGTTGTTGGTTATTTTATGCCAAATTCTCTTTATACATATATAATAAATATATAGGGTTTGGTTTGGTTTTTATGGCATATCAACCATTGTAGGTTATTTAATGCCAAATAAGGTTTTTACATATATATTAAATATATAGGTTGGTTGGTTGTTTGGGTTTTATGGCATATCAACCTTTGTAGGTTATTTAATGCCTAATCCATTTTTATACAAATAATCAGTTCTATTACAAACAATTCAGTTTAGCATGAGTACACAGTTTAATTATCAAAAACATTTCTATTTCTGGAACCTCACCATTAGATTGTTTAGTGTCATATCTAGGACACTCATTGGTGGGGGTCTTACCCCTCTGCAAAGAAGCAGTCAGTGTATTCTACAGCCCCAGCCGACTGGGTAAACTAATAATGTTACTTAATAAGCAATTAGAAGGTGTAAGTAACTATTCCTAATATAAATAATTTTCAGAGTTATATGATTTGGTTTGGTTGGGTTTTATGGCAAATCAACCATTGTAGGTTATTTAATGCCAAATCCTCTTTATACATATATATTAAATATATATGATTTGGTTTGGTTGGGTTTTATGGCATATCAACCATTGTAGGTTATTCAATGCCAAATCCTTATACATATACATTAAGTATGTTTTCTAAACACATTTTGTCGATAACATTTTAAAATGAGCCTGAGGTCTTTTTTTTTTTTTAACATGGGTAAAAGGTTTCACTTATTGGTATCTAATATGAATAATTCTATTAATGATTAATCCTTCATTTGAACACAGTTAAATGGTTTAAAGTATTGCTATGTATTACAAACAATTCAAGTAAACATAAGTCATTTGTTTACACACAGTTCAATGATCAAACAGTTCTATTTCTATCAATTCCATTAAGCAGAAGTCATTTGTTAGCACTCACTTTAAATGTCAAACGGTTCTATTTTACCCAAAGATAGGACCTTATTAGGTGCTACCACTCCAGGCAAGACTGAATCTGGGAGTGATGGCAATAAAGGGGTACTCCCTATTCCCCAAAGCTCCAGTATTACTAGAGCCTCACTATCAGATTGTTTAGTGTCATATCCATGTTAATAGTTGGGGGAGTCTTACTTCTCAGCAGAGATGCAGTTGGTGTATTCTACAGCCCCAGCCAATTGGGCCACACAGTTATATAGTAAAAAGTATTCCTTTCCAATACAATTAATTTTCCAAGATATCTATTTGTCCCATAGATGAGAACCTAATAGGTACTATTATTCCAGGTCTAAGTGGACCTGAGAGTAATGGGATTTTTGGGATATAAAATCATAATTACTCACTGATCTGTTTGATTTTAGAGACATGGGTGGAGAAGGTAAGAGAGATAGAGTAAGAGAGAATAAGCAGAGAAGACACATATGTATGTATGTATGTATGTATGTATGCGATAGAGAGACGATTGTAATTCCATATTGATCTAGTTAAATTACTGAGACATGGAGAGCAGAGAGAGTAAGATATGATTGAATGTGAGAGAGAGATAGAGTAAGATATGATTAAATGTAAATGAAAGAGAGAGAGAGAGAGAGAGAGAAAGAGCTTGATATAATTAGATGTAAATGAGAGAGAGAGAGAGTAAGATATGATTAAATGTGAGAGAAAGAGAGAGTAAGATATGATTAAATGTAAATGAAAGAGAGAGAAAAAGAGCTTGATATAATTAGATGTAAATGAGAGAGAGAGAGAGAGAGAAAGATATGATTGAATGTGAGAGAAAGAGAGAGAGAGAGAGAGAGATGATTGAATGTCAATGTGAGAGAGAGAAGATTGGAATTCCATATTGATCTAGTTGAATTTCTAAAACACGGAGTGCCAAGAGAGAAAGATATGATTAAATGTAAATCAGAGAGAGAAAGATATGAATGAATGTAAATGAAAGAGAGAGAGTAAGATATGACTGAATGAGAGAGAGAGAGAGAGAGTGAGAGAGAGAGAACGAGTAATATATGATTGAATGTGTGAGAGAGAGAGAGAGAGAAAGAAATGATTGAATGTAAATGAGGGAGAGAGAGAGAGAGAAAGAGATATTGGTCGGAAAAAAGAATACAGAGAAAGAGAGAGTAAGTAGAGAATACATAAAAAAAAAGAAAGCGAGGGAAGATGAGAGAGAGACACACACACATACACAAGACAAGAGATGGAGAGACACATACACACACACAAGACGAGAGAGAGAGAGAGACACGCACACGCATATACACAAGACGAAAGAGAGAGAGAGAGAATAGAAAATTCCACATTGATTTATTCAAACTTCAGTCTATATTGATTTAACAAAATTTGAACTTTTTCATTTTAAAAATTATGAATACCACTGACCTAGTCAATATGGGCGATTGGCCGATGAGTAGAGTGTTTACCAATGGTCCAGGAGACCGGGGTTCAATCCCAGGTCGAGTCATACCAAAGACTCAAAAAATGGTAGTTGAAGCCACTTTGCTTAGCACTCAGGATTATAAGGTACAAATCAAGAGTAAAATGGAGCAATCCAAGGAAAGGAGTAGCGCCCTTCCCCTACACCTTGGTGTAGTAGCTATTGAAAAAGGGAGCCTTCGGGTCACTCCCGACTGCGGTCGCCAACTTTACTTTTACTTTAAGATAATGCTCATGATAACAACTGTCCTTAAGTGCTTCCATACTTTCTGAAGGTTAATTACTTTCTGCTGACATTACCAAATGTCAAATAAATTCTGGAGACAATGAAAAATGAAATAGCAAAAAAAAAAAAAAAATTAAAAAAAAAAAAATTAAAAATTAAAAAAACAAAACAAAACACAAATGCATCTATTTTAATAAATGGCATGTAATGTGCATTAGAGATGTCTTTTCTTTTGTCTGTTTTGATCTCGCAGATCCTTAACATGAGTAGTTTTGTCTAAATATGTAAGTTTTCATTAAAGTGAAAAGTGAAAATTTAAAATAAGAGATTGATACTCATAAGTAC
>CAUZXS010000591.1:0-70476 GCA_963585895.1 Sepioteuthis lessoniana
CAAAATCTTTCGATAGTAGGTGCAATCTGTGTCTTGAGGAAAAAATCCACATTTTGCTTTTTCCAGAGCCAAAAAAATTATTAAATTAGAGAAGTGAATTAATAGCTAGGCGTAGACATAGGGCTAAATTTAAACTATAGATAATTAACAAAAATTTTTTTTTTAAATCATAGAGTTAAATTGAGAATTAATGTAAATGAATAAATAAAATAAAATGTTAGATAGAAAATTGTGAAAAAGCATATAATACATACGTACTACTCATAAAAAGTGTAACTGATTAATGGTTTCAAAATAGTTTTGAAATTTCAAAATATTTAAATAAATTTAATATTTGTTTTAGTTAATATAGCTATTACTGTATCATTACGTAAGGTTATTAATTAAAGTTTAAATTCAATATAAAATCTGTAATTTAGGTCAAAATGTAATTAAAATATAAAAAATTAAATTAAAAAAAAAAAATAAATTTACTACATTTCTAACCGAAATTAAAATTTAAAACGGAAGTGGGCTTAATGATAAGATAACTCTTCACCCCTCGGCTATCCCTTCCCACTTTTCTTTGTCTATTCTAGCTTTTTTTTATCAAAAAGATCTGAAGAAGTTTTTTCGTGTTTTTGGAAATTTCAAAAATGCGTAACAGGATGGAAATAAAATTATAATCCTATGTGACAGGTTTTGTTGTTTTTCTTAAAGTATATATATATATATATATATATATATATATGTAAAAGTCAACTAAAAATATAATTTATTCTCAGGGGAATTTTTACAAGCTCAAAAGCTGCAGGTCTAACACTTCCAGTTATATAACAGCGTGTCATTCGACTAAATGCATGATTTATCAAATTGCATGGTATCTGTCGAGGCATGAGTGTATTAACTAATCGTTTTAATGCTGTTTATAAGTATATCATGTAAATTTTTCTAATAGTTTTGGGGATTATTGCATGCTTAATGTCATACTATTTGGGTCCATAAATTCAATATTCAAAATTCCTGGTGAAAAAAAATGAGTCTTTTGTTATGAAAATGCCAATATAGATAAGGAAGTCGATAACCAGATAATTATTAGATTTATATTAAATTTTGGAGAAGGTCACACTTCTTATTTGTTGTGTAAAATAAATTATTTTCTAATCATGGATTACCTGAGTAGGTAATCATGATTACGAACAAAATAATGGCTACTTTTCAGTCCAGTTTAATTCATTTTCATAAGCGGTAACTACACCGACAATCTTCCAAGTCGGCTGGGCTTAGAATATGCTGAGAGTATGCCAACCCCCAACAAAAAAAACAAAAAAACAAATAAAAACAAAAGCAAAAGTAATCTGGGTATGACAGTAATATGCAACAGAAGCTTAAGTATCAGTTCTGGAGATAGAGTGAATGTAGATTACACCTTATTTTCCCTTACGACAAGATCCACTCGGAACCCGAGTGGTAATACCAGTTTGTATAACACCTATCGACCATATAGATATCTTTAAAATTAATCGTATTCGATTGGGTCGTGTGCAAGAAAGAAAATCCCTTAATAACTGTTAATATGAAGTTACTATGATCCCGATTCTCTAACCAGTTGACATAAAATAATCATAGACATATTGACATACCGTCAAATTCAATAAAACAATCAATCATTATACAAACAACTCGATTCTCAGTAATCAGAGTAACGCAAAGTATTTTGTATTTCTTTTTGAGAATAGTGTATAATACTTTCTCTGCAGTACCAAGAAAAATCACTGCATTGAAATGCACATTCGCATTTGTTCTGCAAGTTGATAAATATCATTTCCTTCAAATGGAATTTAATACCCAAAGTTCTGCTCTTACATATTTGACCTGTGATATTTCCTTCTAATGGATCTTAATACACAAATTGATATTCTGATATGTTAGACCTGTGATATTTTCTTCATATGGAACTTAATATCTAAAGTTATGCACTTATGTAGTAGAGCTGTGATCTTTTATTCCAATGGGTCTACTCACCCAAACTGTATATTCTTATGCGTTAAACCTGTGAGACTTCTTTCGAATGAAATTTAATACAAATGTTGTGTTCTTTTGATATGTTGGGAAAGGGTTGAACCCTTTTTATTTCCCAGGCTATTTGTTAATAGCATCACTGCTGTTCAATTAAAAGTGTAGATTATGCATTAATTAAAGCACGGAGATTTAAACCCAACCCAACCAAACCAAAGCTACGACTACTACTTCTATCACAAATAATAATGATGATAATAATAATAACAGCAACAACAACAACAACAACAACAACAACAATAATAATAATAATACACGACTGGGTAGGCAGGGTGATCCACTGGGAGATGCGCAAGAAAATTAAATTTGACCATACAAACAAATGGTATATGCAAAACCCAACATCTGTCCTGGAGAATGAATGTCTTTTGAAGTGGGAAAAACAGCCAAACTATAGGATTTTTTGAAACCCGCTTATGAGTTCTCTTACCTATTTTGGAAGTAAACCGATGAAAAGAATGATGAAATCTTGGAAGAATGTGCTAGATTTAAGCCAAGAAGCCTCCAAAGACTCGCTGACCAAGTTAAGACGATAATTAAGAAAGGTTGGTTTTCTGACCTTGAATTATTAGCAATACACCAATAAATAAAAAGGGAATCAAGGTAACAAGACCCTAATACAATAATCAACGTACTATATACTGTAAAACAAGAACACTCAAAACGAAATGAACCGCAAAGTAATAACAATCGAAACATTATACACCCAAACCACACAGAGGAATCACCAACCCAACAACAAGAAATTATTATAGGAATTATGTCTGAAAAGAAGACTTGATAACTATCGTTAAAAAAGCAAGACTGGGGAAAAGTCAAGGCAGAAACTGAAAAAATAAAAAAGAATTATTAACCCATATCTTAACGAACAACATCACTGAATTAAACGAACAAATCTATGCACAAGCAAAACTAGTCTTTGAAAAAGTTTAGAGTTTCCATAAAGTATTCGAACAGAAACTAAAGACCTGGGTAGAAAATTCAACTGGATACGCATTTAAGAAATCTTCGACAATAAGCAAAAAGGATAAGACAAAGGAAAAACGCTGGAACTTATCGGAATGAAAAGCAAAAAGAAACTAGTAAAACCAACAATACAACAGGAGGAAATAAACTAGATGGTACTGGCGAAAGAAGGAAAACTGAAATAATGAAAACAATACAAACAAAACAAGACATTCCAAAATAACCAAAAATCATCCAGCAAGTAAGAGAAGAATGTACGAAGACGTACCAACAACTGGATGACAAAAGAAACAAAACAATTTTTGATCAAAATATCGCAACGAAGAGAACATAACAGAAAAGCCGATCGGAGAAGCAACATAGAACAACTAGAAGGTCTGAAGGCGAAAACACACCGTGATTCTGTTGGAGAAGCACTCAAAAAAGTACCAAATTTAAAAAACGCTAGGCCATGATGACATGCGTGGATACTGTTTTAAAAAATTCACTTCCATCCATGAAAGACTGGCCATCGAAAGGAATAAATGCCTATTAGAAACAGACATAACCGAATAGCTAACAAAAGGAAAGACCTCTCAAAAAGGAACCGTTTCCAACAACTACAGACCCATAACGTGCCTACTGAATATGTGGAACATACTAACGACACAAATTAAACTGGAGATATAAAATTTACTATTAAGCCGCGAATTGTTCCCATAGGAACAGAAAGGATCCTGCAAGTGAATCGGAGATACAGGTGAGCTAATATACATTAATCAACACATCCTCAAATACAGAAAAACTTCAAAGAAAAACCTAGCTATGGTGTGGACTGATTACAAAAAGGCATATGATATGGTCCCTCAAACCAGGATAATAGACTGTCTCAAAATGTACAAGATATCCAGCGAAGTCATAAAGCTTATCGAAAATACCATGGAAAACTGGAGAGTCGAACTGACTAGAGGAGGAAAAAGCTTAACTTAGAGGGATCTTCCAATGACATTCACTATCTCAATTCATATTTGTAATAGCGAAGATGCCACTCAATCACATCTATAGGAAATGTGCAAGCGGACACAAACTCCACAAATCGCGAAAAAAAAATCATTTACCAAATTTACTTGGACGTCAAAATTGAAAAAGAACTGGAAACACTAAGACACACAGTGAAGATATAAAGTGAAGATATACGGGTGGAATTTGGCAGAGAAAAATGTGCTATGCTAATAATGAGAAGTGGAAAAGGAAAAATGACGGAAGGAATAGAACTACCAAATCAAGATAAAATCAGAACGCTTGGAGAAAAGGAAACTTACAAATACTTGAGAATATTGGAAACGGACACCACCAAACATACGGAGATGAAAGAAAAAATGAAAAAAGGATACCTCAGTAGAACGAGGAAACTAATCGAAACCAAAGTATATAGCAGAAACCTCATCAAAGGGATAAATACCTAGGTCGTCCCCTTCGGATGATACTCGGGACCATTCTTAAAGTGGACCAGAGAAGACGTTCATTAAATGGACCAAAGAACATGAATACTAATGACGATGCATAAAGACTTACATCCTACTGATGATTGTATGCGTCGATAAAATAAGGAGAGAGAGAACTTGCCAACACCGTAGATAGCGTCGTGGCATCGATACAACGACGCGAAGACAAAATAAAAATAACTCAGAGGGAGACTAATTGCAGCAACAAGAAACAATACAGACAAAATAAGCATCGACAGAACGAACATAACTAGATAACAAAAATGGGAAGAAAAACAACAGTATGAACATCTCGAGTAAAAAACGAAAGAAATCTCACGCGAAAAGACCAGGACATGGCTAAGAAAAGGAAATCTAAAGAATGTAAAATAACGAGGGATGCTGGTTGATTGTGTTTTTGTTTTTTGCAGACAAGATTTACTGGTCGATTTCGAAACGGTGGAAAAGAAAAGAACATATATGAAAAGGGAGAAACGAATGGGAAAGCCTAGACTTGGATAGCAGCGGGTGCCAAATTTGAAAATAGAAACATTTTTGCAGCAAATCGACAATGAGTTTCGATGAGCGGGAAGGAACACCAACGAAAGCGCCCTTAGAGCAGTGGAGTTATAAAAAGAGTTAGTGACTGCCGGACGCGATGATGTAAAGATTGCCGTTGAAGACTACAGACAACGATTTGAGAACAGCCAGTAGTTGCTGCTCCTATTTTGAGGTGAGCTCCAAAAAGGAGCCTCATGCCCACTGCAAAGCTGTGAACCCAAAAAAATCGACACAAACATGTGTTAGAACTACTACAGAAAGCGAGAAAGATAATTCAAGGTTTGTGTCGCCTCTTCTCCCGACATTTTGTTCCTTTGTCTTACTAAAACGATTGACGCAGTTCATACTTAGTTTTTCTTTTCTCGGCCACTATGAAAAAGTTTAGTTGCAAATAAACTTTGATATTAACGAACCAAGACCGGGTTTTGGTGTGTTCTTCACTTTTTCTTAAGGCGATTTTACAACAGGTGTCCAACTGAGAGTAAGGACGTAGCTCTACAAGGTCTGCCAAGAACCATAGTGGTATAAACGTCTACGTGTAGTAGTAGTAGTAGTAGTAGTACAAACGTCTATTGAAAGTGTACCAGCACAAACAGCCATTTTAGAACGGTAGTGTTACAATTATTTGGAGTGTAACAGTACAAGAGAAACTGAATCTCTTCTGATAGTGTAGTATATTGACCTTCGACCCCGCCAAACATGCAATTCCAAAAACGGCAGAAGTGCATATTCTATTGGCGTGGGCGAGTCTGGCTGACATTATGGGACAAGGTAAAATCCCGCGGTACAGTCATAGACTGATGCACCGGAAGAGAGTGACCTGTGAACTGCATGACAGTTATTTCCGCTCGATGACAATCAGACATGCCATTCCAAGGACAGCGGAAGTGACACATCCCGATGGCCAGTTATGGGGAGATATTGAGTAGGCGATTGAACTATTATATAACTCGGTGAAGAGAGGAAGTCAGTTAGTTTGGAGACCAGTTTGGAGACCAGATCCGTTGCTGACAAGATGTGGTAGAGAAATCCAGCACCCAGCTCAGTGGGCCCTCAGGACTCCGGTTGAGCACCCTGGAGAACGGGAATTAGAGAGGGGGTCAATATGTTGCAGTTCTCTTTGGTCTCCAGCTCCCTCTCACATAAAATGAGAGGTATATTTTTCTAAGAGATGTGTCACTCGTCTTCATTGCGTCATCATTGCCTCGTCGTTATTGTTGCGTGACTATACAACAAAAGCAACAGAAAGCATTATCATAAGGGCCACTCATGCGAATGCAATAATAGATAAGATGCAATAGAACAAGTGTTGGTTATGTGGAGATATAGAAGAAACGATCAATCATATAATAAACGAATGCAACAAACTAGCGTAAAGGGAGTATACGTGGGGCATACAATAAGTTTCCAGACTTTTTGGTACAGGTATTTAGAATTGTCGTAGACTCTTGAAAATTCAGTATGTTAGTGCTATACACCTTATGAGATGACTGACCGATTTTCATAATTTCAGCTTCAAATGAACACCTACAGCAGGAAATTGGATTACATCCTACTAAAGCCTGATTGTCACAGCAGGTGAATTTCAAAAATGCAATCTGACACTTTAGAAGAACAACATGGAATAAAATTCTGTTTTAAACTTGGAAAAAAGGCCACAGAAACCTATGAAATGCTTCAGACTTCTTTTCAAATATCTTGCATGAATCGAGTATCAGTTTTTGAGTGGTATAAGAGATTCAAGGAAGGCAGGGAGTCTGTGACGGATGTTAAGAGGTGTGGAAGGAGTAAGGAAGTCAATACAGCAGAGTTGATTGGCAAAAGGCTTAGGGTTAGGGTTACTATGTGTAGGTTTTAAGGGAGTTCAGGAGAGATTCCTAGGGAAGAGGTCAGCAGTCTTCAAATCGGGTCATTTCCACGAGGACAATACACGAGTCCACAACTCCATCCTTGTAACAGACTATTTGACGAAGGTCATTGACATGCTCAAACAAGAGGACTTCCATGGGGCCTTCCAGAAGTTGTTGGAACGGTACAACAAGTGCATTGCAGCCGGAGGCTATTTCTTTGAAGGGGACTAGAGTTTCATGTGTGTACTATCAATAAAAGTGCCCATACGAATAATATCTAGAAACTTATTAAATGAGCCTCCTAAGGCTAAACACACTGGGAATTGTGTAAGGAATTTCAATTATATCATAATACCATATGGTACATGAACAAACCAGAATCTGTCCATGAAAATGAGACGCACAAAATCCTCGGGATTTTTAGATACAAACGGATCACCTAATCCCAGCCAGACGACCAGACCTAGTGATAGTAAACAACAAAAAAAGAGGACTTTGCCGAATTGAGGACTTTGTCGTTCCTACTGACCAGAGTTTAAAACTGAAGAAAAGTTAAAATGGAAATAAGAACCTTAATCTTGCTAGAGGACTGACCCCCCCCCCAAAAAAAAAAAACAAAAAACTATGGAACATGAAAGTTACGGTGATAGCAAGTGTAATCGGTGCGCTTGATACAGTCACCGACGTATTGGTATAGGGACTGGAGGACTTGGAAATAAGAGGACGAGTGGGGACCATCCATACTACAGGGTTGTTAAGATCGGTTAGAATACCTAGAAGAGTCACTCAGACTCCAGTGAAAAACCACCAGTAAACGCTGGTATGAAAAACTTTTAAATCAGTAAACTAATAATATTTACTACTCATCACACAAAAGATATTGTTAATCATAAAATAAACGTATGCACCAAATTGGCATAAAATTGGAAAAATCTGCCAGAGAGTATCTTTTGACAATGCTGAAAAATAGTAGATGCATATAAATGAATCTATCCTTACAAATACGACTCATGAAATTCTCTGGGGTTTTGAGATACAAGAAAGTGGGCCAGAACTCGTGCTAATCAAAAAACAACAACAGGTAATCAAGGGATTTTTTGCTGTTTCAGCTGACGACATAGTAAGAATTAAAGAACAAAAAATACTGATAAATACTTGGGTCTTGCCTTGGTGCGCTCCAACCCCCTCCTCAAATATTGGTAAATATTAGAGTACCCTGGGTTCAGGATAGTGAAACTGGTATTGGAGGAGGACAAACTATGAATTCAAAACCTGGCACTTCATAATCGGAGAACATGTGGCACAGTTGTGCGCCATTCTTCTTTTATCAGCTCATCCAAACGCCTAACTGGTACTAAAAAAAAAACTTTTACCACAATAGATAAATCACCAGTGTAGCTCAGTTTTGATGGTTGACATCGAATCTATGGAATAACATTATATATATATATATATATATATATATATATATGTATATATGTGTGTGTGTGTGTGTGTGTGTGTTTGCGTGCGTGCCTGCATGCATGTGTGCATTCGTATATGCGTGAATATTTCATTCTCAATAGCTTTTATTTTATGAGATCAGGGGTCTCAATCAAATGCTTAATTTAGCCGGCATAGACAAGCGGATATTTACCTCATCCTGCGTCACATTTACGCAGCATCTCTCAAATATATTTACATATATGCTTCGCATATAAAACTGTCTGTATGTGAGTAGCTTGAATGTATTTCATCTACAAATTCATTGATAATGAATTCTGAACTGCTAAGGGCAAAACAAACCACATTTGAAGAACATTAAACACACTGATAGTTCGACGAGAATACACTTTAACTGCTGATTTTCTGAAATAAAAAGAAAAAATGGAACTTCCGCTTTAGGTGATAAACTTGTGACATTCATTAATAAATTCAGTAGAGCGAAATCTCTCGTTTTAAGCAACTGCTCAATCCTGCAGGCCAATTACGACTGCTATTCTTGAAACTTGCAATATCAGCCTTAGCAAAATTCACCCAAAAGCCAGTGACTTCATTAAAATCAATGAAACTTGCGCCAATAACTTAGTTGAGATAATTTAAGAATTATTTCCGCCAAAGTTAAAGAACTGAAAAGCGCAGTATCATAGATAAAATAGTTTAATTTATTTGCTTTAATGGCATATCAACTCTTGATGATTATTTAAAGCTAAAACCTGTTTATACATATATTATATATTATTCTTAGGTGAATAGTCTGTAGAAAATATTTTTCAACAAGCCAGAGCTCATTTTTGCTCAGAGTTATATGGTCTATAGTTTTGCTATTTATCATATTTGCCAACCCCTCCGCTAGGGCAGGATATGACAGAAGGTCAATTTTTAAGCGGAGTCTAACAGGTTTGAATTCAGAGTTTTCCTTCTCCTAGACGAATTGCCTCACCAAGGCTAAAGAACCTAGTCTGCCCTACCATTTACCCATAGCTGGAGGGAGAATAATTGGATTCATACCTTTCCCAAGAGTATTAGTGCTATGTGAAATGCAATCAGTCTCGTCCAGGTTTTGAACTCGTGTCACCGAGTCCATTTCCTACGACGATAACCATTACATTTGCTATTCATTGTTTGCACCCAGTTTAATTGATTCAGGTGTTCCCATTTATTGTTTGCACATAGTTAAATAGTTTCAAGTATTTCTATCTAATACTGATAGTTCTAATCGGTTACAGCTAAATGGTTTTGAGTATTACTATGTAACATAAATAGTTCTATTCGCACACAGTTAAAACAGTTCAAGTATTGCAATCAATTATTAACTCCAATTGATATTAATCATTTGTTTGCGCTCAGTTAAATTGGCTTCAAGTATTGTAAATGATTAAACAGTTTTATTTGACACATTGATCGAACAGGAACTCTCACTCAGAGTTAAAGTGGAGCAAGGAGGCATAGCAATGAAGGGGTACTCTATATTTCCCAAACATCGAGATAATGGAGTCTCGCCATCAGATGCTTATGAATCATATCCAGAACATTTGTCGGAGTCTGATCTTACCCCTCTACAGAGATATAATCACCTTATTCAATAGCCCTAGGTGACTGAACAACGAAACTAGTTGACAAAAGTTCTTTTTTTTTAAGTATTATATATTTACTATAAATCTAATAGTAATATATACATTTTAGGGAGGTGCCCATGGTGTAATGGTTATTGTCGTAGGAAATGGACACGGCGACACGAGTTCAAATCCTACACGGGACTGATTGCATTTCACATAGCACTAATACCATTGGGAAAGGTATGAATCCAATTATTCTCCCTCCAGCTATGGGTAAATAGTAGAGTCGACTAGGTTCTTCAGCCTTGGAGAGGCAACTAGTCTAGGAGAAGGAAAACTCTGAATTCAAACCTGTTAAACTTTGCTTAAACATTAACCTTGTGTCATATCTTCTCCGAGCGGAGGGGTTGGTAAATATGGTAATCTATACATTTTATAAAGTTGAAAGATATAAACGTAAATGGAGTGAACTTCTTCAAGCACCGCTTTGAAATTGGATATCATCATCATGTCGAGCTGCTTGCACGGATTTCCCCAATTCGTTCTCGCCATCCGTCCCTATCGCCCATCACTTCCGGTTGGTCTTCCAGGCAACATCCTGTGTCTGTAGAGAGCTGTTTTTGATAAATTCTCGCGGGTCGTCTAACACTTGCGCGTCCGTGTGAAGGAGTACTTTGGAGAACGTCGCTTATGAGTTCTTCTTTTCTCCTCCAGCAATGTCCCACATGTCTTGTTCGTCTAATTTAGATGGTCTTTCAGATGGGATGTAAGTGGCCGTATAGCAGCTGTTTTGTGGGATGTTGGGTTAAGGATTTGTTTAATATAGGCCGTAGCATCCTTGTGCAATTGCCGTCAAGCTTTTTTCCATGCTCTTACAGTGTCCAAGTGGTGAATAACTACATTGTATGGACACAACCGCTGCTTGGAAAAAAATTCGTTTTACTTTAACCGATACGTCTGACTTCATATGACTGACAGCCTATCGATAGCTGTCCATCGCTTCGCTAGTCGCATATTGATGTCATTTTCAATAGACGAGATGCTGCTTCCGAGGAAGGTGAAGTTTCCCACTAGTTTCAGAGAGCCACCATTTAGAGCGGAGATATCACCCCTTTCATTAGAGCTCATGTTCTCTGTTCTGTCTGCGTTTACATGAAGGCCTATGCCGCTTGCTGTCCGCTCCAGACTATGAAGCAGGGATTTGGCCAGGGCGGGTGTATTTGCCAGAAGCGCTATGTGACCAGTGTAGTCCGCATCTATAATAGTATGTGCAGGGTATTGTCTGCTTCTGGCCTTTTCCAGTGTAAGGTCATTTTCTTTCATTTAATCTATCGACGTCTGAAGTACGTAGATTATGATTGTCAGTTAATGAACTGGTAAGGTGCTAATGTATCCCCTTGCAGCACACCAGTGACAATATCAAAGAAGTCTGTGTTTCCATCTGGTGAGCGTACTTTTATTTTCATGTTTTTAAAGAGCATTATTATAGCTGCAACAGTCTCCTCTGGTAGACATTACGCTAGAAGTATTTGCTCAATCTTCCCTCTGAGTATAGAATCAAATGCCTTGGAGAAATCTACAGATAGAAGTGTAACTTTGCGGGGTTTTTTTTTTGCCAGAGCTTCTAAAATTCGACGGATTGTCAGAATTTGTGATGTTGTCGACCAATTCCAGCGACAGACATTTTGGTTTTCCGTAAAATTTTCTCAATTTCATGTTCAATGCGGTTAAGTAGCAGAACATTATAAATCTTAGCCGCCAATTTAGACCGGCAACTTTCCCGTTTTTAATTTTTGTTAGGACAAAATCAGATTCTTCTTGTGTGAACTGTCCTAGTTGATTATTTATAATTTTCGTGATTGGTTCATCAATAACTTTAGGGGACTTTCCAGGCAAATTCTTAAAAATGTTATTTCCACAAGTGTATCCATTCTTCTTGGCTGGTGACTTTTAATTTCTCTCTCGCAGTGCTTTTTCTTTTACTCACTTCATTTAATGTCTGGCACGCTATCCAAGATGGTCTATCTTCAAACAGGTGTCGAATCTGGTTGATCTGTTCTTAGGTGTATTCTGTTTGTTCTTCTAGGTAAGTATTAGTTCATTTTGTACCTTCTTAAGTTTCTGAGCGTTGGCATTAGTTGGGTTCCTTTTATTGTATAGGGATGCGGTTTTTACGTCGCTACATTTTTGTTGTAAATTTGGCGACGTTAGTCGAGGGTGACCCGAAGGCTCTCTTTTCGATAGCTACTACACCGAGGTGTAGGTGAGGGCGCTACTCCTTTCCATGGATTGCTCCACTTTACCCTTGAACCGTACTTTATAATGCTGAGTGTTAAGCAAGGAGGCATCAAGTACCATTTTTTGAGTCTTTGATATGATTTAACCTGGGATTGAGCCCAGGTCTCCCGGGCTATCAGCGAACACTCTAACCATCATGCCAATGTCCTATCCCATGGAACTCTTTGTGTGGATCTTGGTTTTGTTTGTATGCAATTCCGCTGCCGTTTTCATGTGGCCATTAACGACGTTCTCACATTCATCCTTCGGATTCAATGTTTCTGATATCTCCAGAAGTTTATCGAATTTGTTTCTTGGTGTTATCGCATTTTTATCGCTAATATCTCAATTATTAAGCATGGACCAGTCAGAGCGTGGGGACCTGGTTGTTTGCGAATCATTCCTGCATAGGCTCAGACGTATCTTTGCCGTGACAATTCGGTGGTCAGCAGAGACTCCTTCAAAAGAGGAATATATCTCACAATTCATACTGCTGTTAGTCCCTTTCTTAATCATGGGGAGGTAATCTATCTGTGCTTTAGCATTATTTGCATAGGTATAGATCATTAGTTTTAACTACCTTTTCCGAAATTTAGTATTAAGGCGTGTTAGTCTATTTTCTAGAGTGAAGTCCGTTAGCTTTTTCCCATTTCTGTTTGACTTGTTAAGTAAGCTGAATTTGTTGTTTACATTTTACTTATTAGGTTATTCATGTCTCCTCCGATGATGAGAACGTTGTGTTTAGGGACGCACCGAACAAGGGAGGTTAGTTCATCAGAGAAGTCATCTAGATCTATTTCTACACTAGCGTTGGTAGGGCTGTAGCAGGAAATAATCATTGTGTCGGGGTTGTCATTGAACGTAGATACCATTAGTCTGTGTTGTATTTTGTTGGAGCTGTTAATTGAATTTAGAGCGC
The DNA here is from genome assembly GCA_963585895.1 of Sepioteuthis lessoniana. Taxonomy (NCBI): domain Eukaryota; kingdom Metazoa; phylum Mollusca; class Cephalopoda; order Myopsida; family Loliginidae; genus Sepioteuthis; species Sepioteuthis lessoniana. The sequence continues at coordinate 13,133 of CAUZXS010000591.1, forward strand.
TTGGACTGAGAAGAATTCCTTCACCACCAATGACAGTGTTGACAGAGTTTTTCCATGCAAATACTTAGACAAACATCCATCTATTGCCAGTCGATGTATTCTATTTCTACTCCACTGTTCTTGTACGCATAACCGGTCTATGTTATGTTCTATCGAAGACGCTGTCGGTTCCGGTTGTTTGTTTATTCTATTTAAAGTTGTTTCGTTAAATTTCACTATTTGTATTTTGCTTTCGCATTTAAGTAATTTTTACTTCTGTTTGAGTTTTGGGGTAACATACTATTATCTCAATAACTAAATAAAGCAACCAGGGCAAATTTGAAAAACACTTAATCCGTGCTTTGCATATTTCCCCCAAATGGAGAGCTCAGAGCTAGGTGCCAACGATAGAAGAGATCACATAAAGTTTCTGTTGAAGTTACTTGGATACCATAAAATAGTTTTAATTACGTGATGGATGTTACATCACTGATTCATTTTTCTTCTCTTCTCTGATAGACTATACACTCTTTTAAAACTATTTTAATGATGTTTTATGATGACTCAAGTGTGAAACCAGTGAGAATAATCAAAAGACGTATAGTACAGAATAAATATTCCTATTCTTTATTACTTTTGTGAATCTTGCACACGCACGCACACACACACACACACACACACACATATATATATATATATATATATTGAGAGAGAGAGAGAGAGAGAGAGAGATAGAGAGACAGAAAGAGAAATAGAGGGGGTAAGAGAGAGACAGAGAGATATTGGGGGAGAAGGAGGAGATGTTTTATTTTTGGAATTTAACTGAAATTATCAGGCAGAAATTTTCCGAATTTTGAAAATGCTGACCAATGTTGGAATCACTTGTGCGTTGATGTTGCGAGATGTTTCACAATTTTTGACAAAAGGAAATGGAATTAATATATCACCGTTTAAATTTAATTCCAAATAATCCTTAAATTTTGAAATAGTAATAGAAACAGTTCAGGTCTAAAAGTATAGGACATATACGCCAAGTTTTTTTTATTTTGGTTATCGCCACCCTTGCCTAGAATATAGTAACAAAATTTAGGTAATTTACCAAGAGTGCTTGCAGTTACCTGTAAAACTTGCATTGAAACAAATACTTCTACAATAAGTGTCTCTTATTTGTAAACATCTCTAAAGCATTAAATGAAGAAGGAAGTATGATTGCCAAGACGAGTCTGCTAAAAAGTTCTACTTGAGCGATCACCCTGTAATCAGGTACACGATATACTGGGCGCTGTATAAATACCTCCCACATTTTCAACTGTTACCTCAGTGGTGCAAGTAAACTTATGTAAGTAGCAATGGTAGATCTATCTAGCTAATATCTTGCCTTTTTTGCCTAAAAAAGACCCTAAAGCAGAAGCGTGTTTATGAGCTGAATGGTAAGAGAGTTCGCAATAGGGTTTATCACAGTCTGGATATTTTCTCTAGTTCAAGCGTTTTGAGGTTGTCAAATGTTGTTTTTTTTTGTGGTTCCAAAGTTTTCTACCTATTGAAGTATTGATTTTCTATCCGGAGCTGTAACATTTCAACGTAACATAAAATAATCACGAAAAGCTCAGTGTACCAATTACAGGTTCAATAGTCTTTAAAATGATACAATAACACACGTTACAACAACACATGCATGGTGTACATCGGTCTGTGCAATTATCATTTCTGATCGTATAAAATCAAAATTTGCCCAATTGAGCTACAATTGGGACTTGTCTATGTTCACTTGTTTCAATAGGTGACATATTAAAATATGGGAGGTTTTTATCGTCGCATCTTGTGTATAAAACCTTTCCTTTTCATCAGCTGGCAGTCTCCTCATACGAGCAAAGTAACAATATGAGTCTCTCTTTTATTAATGATAAGTAATATTTTTAGAAGTGTTATTGGGGAAATAATGACCGTTTTTGGAAACCAACACGACTATTCGGGTTCGAATCTGGACATTGCTGTTTGCATTTAACATATCGTTAATATCGCTAATACTCTTGGGAAAGGTATCCTAAGATTTTCCCTCCAGCTATGTCTTAATATTTCGTAAATATTTGGGCAGACTGGGTTCTTCAATCTTCTAATATATATATATATATATATATATATATATATATATATATATATATATATATGATTTTTGTGTGTCTGAGTGTGAGTCAGTCTGTGTGCGTGCATGCCCATAGATGTGTCGGTAGACATATACGCCTTTGGAATTTCAAGAGCTGAATATATATCTACACAGTGTATGATCATTTATTGGCTATGATATGAAAATATTATATACATAAAACAAGCACGCACGCACGAACGCACGCAAAGGGAGACACACACACACACAAGCACATATTTATATATATTACATCAATTAGCGTAGTCCACCTATATACATAGCATAAACATGGTATATGCATATATATATATATATATACATATATACCGTATACATATGAAAGTAAATATATATATATATATATATATATATATATATATATATATATATATATACATCGTATGTATCATTTAATACATCACAAGGAATTTATGTTGTATGTAAATATATATCACAGCCTTTAAGTGTTCCAATCTTTATAAAATTATGAATATAAGCATATATAAAAAGAGTATCAAGAGAGACATGTGAGCAATTTCGTATGGATGTATGTTTGCCTGTTTGTGGGTGTCTGTCTGTGAAGGTGTTAGTTTATATGTATGTGAATCACCATGTATAATCAGTTTGAACAACCTGTTCCTGTGGCGAACTGTAGTCCTCACTGTGACTGAGCGCTGTTAATAAGATTTATGGTCACATTGCTGACCTTTCCTGTTCTTTGCCGTCCGTAGGAGATTATTAATTCATAGCAGACAAATATTGCTGTTAGCCCTTTCTTTATATATGCTCGGATGAAGATGGACTCCGATTATGCATGTACAAATGTATATAAGATCTAAAGATATATGTAGATAAGAATATGATTATATATATATATATATATATATATATATATATATATATATACATATATATATATATATATATATATGCCTGTATATCTCTGTGTGTGTGTGCATGTCTGTGTGTATAAGTATGAATACATGCAGGCATGCAGAAATAAAATGAGATAAGGACATGTGAACAAAATAATATACACCATATATATATATATATATATATATATATATATAATATATATATATACATTCACATACACACTCACGCACCAAATATATCTATATATTGTATTTATTTTGCTACATTGCATCTTATTATGCGTTTATATACATATACCCACTATATATATATATATATATATATATATAGAGAGAGAGAGAGAGAGAGAGAGGGGGGGGCAAACACGTATAGACAGAAAGACGATGGAAGAATAGAGATGTGGCTAAATCGAAAGATATAAAGAAAGGAATCACATAGAGAAGTCGAGAAAAAAGTCCCCTCACATATTTCGTATATATGTAGGAAATAAAGGTCAGAAATATAGGGAAAAGAATGGAAATAATAATATAAATATGGATAATAATATAAGAAAAGAAATTATGAAAAACAGGCTTAGAAATATTATCTGTTTTAACCCTCTTTTTTGAAAACTATCTAATATCAATATAGGCAAATATTTACTATGTTTAATAAGTAAACATTTTAAGCATATTAACCCCCTGAGAAAAATAACTTATAAGAATAATATAAAAATTAGTTATTCTTGTACTAACAATATTTCTAAAATTATTGACTATCACAACAGTAAATTGATAAATAAAAAAGACTGGAATAACAATGACAACTTAAAACATGCATGTAATAGTAAAATACAAAATGAATGTTTTCTAGGAAACAAATGTAACCTTGATCTTATTGCGTATCGAGCCAGCATTTCAGCTATACAGCACCTGTCCCAGAAAATGACACACATAAACTCCTATGGGACTTTGACATACACATGGATCACCAAATCTCGACTAGAAAACGAGACCCTATAATAATAAATAAAAAAAAGAGAATTGGCAAAATTGTCGACTTTGCTGTCTAAGCAGACCACAAAATAAAACTGAAAGAATGTAAAACGAAGGATTAGTACCTCGACCTTACTAGAGAATTGAAAAAGCTTTGGAACATGAAAGTGACGATTGTACCAATTGTGATTGGTGATTTTGGCTCAGTAACTAAAGGATTATTAAAAGGCCTGGAGGATTGGAAATTGGCGGACGGGTAGAGACAACCCAAACGGGTAGAGACTATTACTGAGAACGGCCAGAATACTGAGAAGAGTCATGGAGACTTGAGGAGACTTGCTGTCATTCAAACTCCAGTGAAAGACCATAAGCTAATACGGGTGTAAAAAAACTCTAAAGGAGTAAATAACAATAATAATAATAATAATAATAATAATAATAATAATAATAATAATAATGTTTACATAGGTGTGGCAAGCTTAAACTGGAAATTTAAATAAGCCAAAATGGCTTTCGGAGAAATAGATCCACGATCAAATATTCTGACTATCTATCGATGTCTAGAAAGTGTAGGTGGAAAAATCATTGAGGCAAAAATATTATTTGTCGACTTTTCCCAGGCCTTTGACTCCATACACAGAAAGAAGATTGAGCAAACACTTCTCGCTGACAGCCTCCTCAAAGAAACCGTCAAAGCCAAAATGATGCTATATAAAAACACGAAAGTAAAAGTCCGCTCACCGGATGGAGACACAGACTACTGCAACATTGCAGCAGATGTGCTACAAGGAGACACATTAGCCCCATAACTGTTCATCATCTGCCTTGACTACATGCTTAGACCTTCTATAGATTTTATGAAAGAAAACGGTTTCAAGCTAGCAAAGGAAAGAAACAGAAGATACCCCACACAAACAATTACGGATGCGGACTACGCCCAGAACAGAGAGCTTTTAACAGATTAACCCACCCAAGTTGAATTCCTGCAACATAGCCTGAAACGAGCAACTGCAGGATTGGCCTCGATGTCAACGCAGGCAAAACGGAATACATATACTTTAATCAAAGAGGCGACATCTCCACTCTAAAGGGTGGGCCTTTGAAACTAGAGGACAAGCTCACCTACCTCGGAATCAGTATGTCATCAAGCGAGAAAGACATCAACACACGACTAGCAAAAGCTTGGACAGCTATCGATAGCTTATCGGTAATAACGAAGTCAGACCTGACCGATAAAATAAAACGCAGTTTTTTTCCAAGCAACCGTCGTGTCGATACTGTTATATGGATGCACTATATGGACGCTAATTAAACGTTTGGAGAAAAAGCTTCACGGCAAAAACACAGGATTGCTGTGAGCAATATTGAACAAGTCCTGGAGGCAACACCCCACAAAACAGCAGCTGTACGGCCACCTACCATCCATCACAAATACTATCTAAGTTAGACGAATCAGACACTTGGGACATTGCTGGAAAAGTAAGGACGAACATATAAGCGATATACTCCAGTGGGTCCCTTTACATGGCCGAGCAAAGGTAGGACGACCAGCTATAACCTATATACAATAGCCCTGTGCCGATACAGGATATTGCCTTGAAGATCTCCTGGGAGTGATGGACGATAGAAATTGGTGGCGAGAGAGAACCAAGGAGATCTGTGCTGGTAAAGTGACATGATGATGATGACAGTCATTTAGAAATCCAACATTAAAAATCAAACTACCTTTTCTTGGTATAACTGGGATCTAACAGAACTAGGACTAAAACCCGTGATAAATTGGAAAATAATAAAAGAGTTCCTCTGCGACAAAAAATTTACTTGGTAAGTGTAATTTATGCTCCGAACAAAAAAATATGTATATTAAAGTATTTTAATTAAAATTTGTTTAATTCTAGAAGAGAAATGATTTTGGCATGTAGACATTTAACGACTTTAATTAAGTGATTTATATATTTCTAATTCTATATATGGGTATAAAGTAAGTAAAGTTGGCGACCGTAGTCGAGGGCGACCAGAAAGCTCCCTTTTCAATAGCTACTACACCAAGGTGTAGGGGGCGCTACTCCTTTCCTTGGATTGCTCCACTTTACCCTTGATACACACATTATATTGCTGAGTTTTAAGCAAGGAGGTATCAAGTACCATTTTTCAAGTCTTTGGTATGACGTGATCTGAGATTGAACCCAGGTCTCCCGGACCATTGGCGAACACCCTACCCATAATACTTTACAAAATAGAGTAGTCTATTATTCAATTTAATATTTTTATAATATAGAATACGATTAAATTTAATACATAAAATATTAACATATATTTTCATATTAAGATAAAATATGTTTACAAAACAATAATAAATAAAAAAATAAATAATAGGACTTATTACGAGTAGGAATCGTCCCAATGATACACCGTTTTTTTTATTACACCGTTTTGTTTCTATACATAATCACGAGGTCAGGAATCAAATATTACATTTTTTGTATTATAAATTACTAATTAATTTAATAAAGTATCTATTACACATTAATTCTTTACTAATTACAATAACTTACCGTTCGGTATGTAAATCACATATTAATTATTTTTTTATTACGATTAACTTAACAGTCGGTATAATAAATCATTCTTAATATAATTAACATGAATTTTTACTATAATTTGAATAACTAAAACTATTTTTTGTAAATAAAAATAGAAATTGATTATTATCTCTTTATATCTTTTAATATTGATAAAACATAATCGTCTCAATAAAAGTAAAATATAATCTTTATCTATAGATTTGTAGCAGAAGGTATTTTGCTTTGGCGCGCAATTTAATTCGACGCATAATTTCACCCAATCAGGATGACCTATCCTATTCATCTCAGAACTCCTTTCCGGCTGCAGAAATTGGGCAAGCTGTCAAACACACTCTTTTTGGCTGAACAACGCCGTCCAGTGCAGACGTCCCATTGGCCGTTCTTCAATAGCTGCAGCAGCATGGACACATAAGGAAACCTATCTAATTTATGGATTCCTTGCGTCTATTTCGTTTAGACCAAGGAATCCCAGTTGAATATGAATTAGATACATTCAATACGGCACCACAGGAACAACTTTATGTCACCCCCAAAATTGGCTATGTCGATGCGATGCCTCATTCCACTCTCGGCGCCTAGCTCTCAAGTCACCTCTGGGCCACTTTAATGGAGACAACGCACGCCTCTCCCCAAACCACCAGACACACAAAACTCAAGGTGACTCCAAAGTTTATATCCTCCAACGGCAAACATGACTTCCGCTAAACTTCGGCGAACAACATCCCTCGCACGTCCCACGATACAAACTGCTTTCTCAACTCTATCATATCTCCATTTCGTCTCTTACTCACAACCTTTCCTACGAGGCTTGAAGCACAAACCAAACTAAATATTCCATGCTGCAAATAAAAACTATTCTTAAAAACATTTCGACTTCGACATCTTGAATCTTCTTCTTTATATACCCAACAAGATTTAGCGAGGTCCTCATAAACTTAGCGAGGAAACAAAACAACATAAACACACACAAACACGTTACAACACTTTCCTTCTCGCTAAGAACAAAAATTATCGCTAAAGATTTTTAAAAAAGGTCGAGTACCACAATCTACATTTTCTGGAATTAGGTTTTTGTTAATTTTCAGTAGTATGTAAATTAAGGGTATCGATATGCTTTTTGAGGATATGTAAATATTATATAAATGAAATAATGATAGATATATCTTAAACTTTTAGAAACATTTTTCTTGATTAAGAAATTGATAAAATATATTTTAAATTATTTTGATTTAAGAAAAATGAAAATAAAGATTTTTTTTTCAAATTCCATCTAAACAACAAATTTGAATGACTCATCTAAGGAAGGTTTAAATAAAAAAAATGTGTAGACCAGAAATAAATTCAAAATGATGCCGAGAAAGTAATTTTTTTTCTTTTGTCTTTACATAAAAGGATTTTTTAGGTCTGCATGTTAAGTGTTGATGTATCGTCAATCTTAAATAAATTATACATCAATAGCCGTTAGTATTGAAACCTCAATTGGATACTCCTACTCCTAAAAAGACAGTTTATTGGACGCACGTGCTACTTTCGTTAGAATTTAAATTGACACGTGAGGGTGGTTATTTTGAAGTTAAGGAAGGCCGTGTGTTATCTCCCTAACAGTGAGGTTGTTGTTTTTTTCTTTTTAAGCTGAAGGACTTATTTCTTGTTTCATATTTTTTGTAAAAGACATAATCCTTTATATATATATATATATATATATATATATATATATATATATATATTGTAATAGAATGTGTTATAACTGAAAGAAATGAAAAAAATATGGAGAAGGATAAAAAAAGAAAGTTGGATTTTCGATCTATTAAACGCGGACATTTATGTATGTACACAACATATATGTATGTATGTATGTATGTATAAGATTGATGGATAGATAGACAGGCCTATATGAATAAAATAACATTGAAAATTAAAGGAAAAAGAAAGGTATATATATATATATATATATATATATGTATATATATTTAAATATATATATATTTACATGTATGTATATTTATATATATATATATATATATATATATATTTACGTACATACACACACACACACACACAAACACACACACACACACACACACACACACACATATATATATATATATATATATATATATTGTGACATGCAGATGGGGAACATATATAGACAGAGATTAGGGAGATCGGAAAGTCATTTATAATCATAATTAGATAAACTGTAACACGCATAACTAAATTTGGAAAACTGATCTGAACATTTTTGCGTTATTTCTTTGATTGGGTATCTCCTTGCTGCAATTTCAATGTCTACAAACACACACACACACACACACACACGCACACACACACATATACACACACACATGCGCGTACACACACATACAACCACAAACTAACCCAGTCGGCTGGCGCTTTAGAATACAGCTACTGTATCTCTGCAAAGATTGTCTCGGTAATGACACTAAACAATTTAATGGTGAGGTTCCGGTAATGCTGAAGCTTTGAGAAATTCGAAGTATACCCTTTCAATACCATCACTCCCAGGTCCACTCAGGCCCCGAGTAAAAGCACCTGACTGGGTTCTATCTTTGGGTGAAACAGAACTGTTTGACATTTCAACTGAGTGCAAAAATGTCTTATTCCAAAAAGAACAGTCTGATCATTTAACCGTGTGTAAACTAATTACGGATGTCATATTGAACTGTTGGTGATGCATAGCAATATTTGGAACCATTTAACTTGGTTGACTAATGCTAAATTTAATTGTTAGACATTGAACTGTTTGATCATGTAACTGTGCGGGTCAACAAAATGAGTTTACACGTCATATATTTAGTATATATATATATACATAATATGCAATAACAGGACTAGTAATTAAAAAACTAACAGTGGTTGATATGCCACGAAACCAAACCAAATCAGATCAATCACCCCCACACACGTATATATATATATATATATATATATATATATATATATATATATATATATGTATGTATGTGCTTATATATATATACACTTTTTCATACACATGCATTCATGTGTATATGAGGGTGGTTCCCCTTGGTGTGAATAGCTAAAGTGATGAATTGAATTGTGGTCTCGAATTAAGATAATATGATAAAAATTATAAACCACCTCATCCCTCACCCTCTATTGGTTAAATAATATCAATGCTGCTCTTCTAGAAGGACAGTTTTAGTATTAAATAGCCCCAAAGTTTGATATGCCGATAAGAGTAAAGGAAAATCATATGTATAAACATCTATCTATCTATCTATCGATATATATATATATATATATATATGTACAGTACATCACAAAATTTTAATATTATTTGATGATTTTTTTACTTTATTTGTCAGGAAGAAATTAATTATCTGTTTTGGTTTGTCTCGTTAAATCAATTTATACCAACATTCTAATATGAAATCTAAGCTGTGATCATACCTAAAAAGTAATCTACCATGTCTCTAAATCTATTGTTTACTTTAGTGAGAAACCTTGTAAAATCTATACTTTATGAGAAACAGAATAAAGCCTAGCTGATTTCGAATGATGATGATAGTCGAATTTCAAAGTCTGTCGGAGTTAGAAAGTGTTATGTTTGGTTTTGAAACTATTTTGCTATAATACGCAGAATAATTTCGACAAGAGCAATAGAAGTAGACAAATATCTGCGAGTGCTGAGAGATCATCAATAGCAGCAACGTTCCCATCTGATCTTTACTAACATGATGATGGAAACAAAAAAGCAACTTCAGAAAGAGACCATCATACGAACAATTAAACTTTGGTAAAGATTAGAGCCCAATCTGAAAGTTATCGTCAAAACAGACGAGAATAGTCAAGAAATTTCGAACGTAAGCCGATCTGTGGCGTAAGGTATTTTTTCACTCAATAAAGCAATAATGATTACGGTTTATCGAGGGAAAGAATTTTGGAAGCAACAAATAGACAGTAATACTGCCTTAGATATATACATTTACTGTAGATTAACTAAATTAATTAAAAAAGACAAACGCGCAAATACACTTATTTAATCCCTATTATATCGACAGTTTGCTGTGATAATAAACTAGTTCGCACACACAAACACGGGTGCGCGAGCGCGCGCACACGCACACACACACACACATATACATATATATATATATATATATATATATATATATATATATTGTTATTAATCTTTTTTATTTTACCATTAAACGTTCTTCTTGTATTAATTTGATTCGGAAATTAGAAATCTTGTCGTATTCCAAATATTTCTTATATAGGCTTTTGTATTTTTTTTTATTTTTAAACATCTATTGTTGATTTAACATCACTAATATCATCCCTCACAGTCTTGATGAAGATTCATTAGAACCGAAACGCTATAGTGTCGTCGTTGTTTCTCAATGAATCTCTCCTTCAGCTTGTATTACCATGTTATGAATTTTTTCTCTATATTGTCAGATTTTACTCCATTACTTACATATACATATATATATATATATATATATATATATATATATATCGAGGCAAAATGTATGGTAAAGACGATAGAATATTAATTGAGAGAAAATTAAGAAATGATATTCTATTTCTTGAATAAAAAAGACACAAGTTTTGTGCTGTTTTCCTCCGACCATTCTGCTATAATCCATACACACTTATATATATATATATATATATATATATATAATTTTCTTTGTAGGTTAAAAGAGTGACTAAAAATATCTTAAAATGAATAGGCCCATGAAGAGACTTGGATTTTTTAGAATATATTTATATCTTTTAGAATCTATTTATTTATTTTTTTGATCAATAGATTCTAAAAAAAAGGAAATCTTCTGTTTTTGAATTTCACATAAGATATAACTACGCCCATTTTCCCTCCAGCCATGGATAAATTGTATGACAGACTGATATCTTTTACATGAGTATGGTAACTAATCTTGGAGAAGTAAAACTCTGAATACAAGCCTACTAAACTTTGCTTGGAAAAATTACATTCCAGAGGTTATTTGGTGTATATATATATATATATATATATATCATCATCATGTCGTGCCGCCAGCACGGATATCCCTGACCCTCTCTCGCCACCCCTCCCTATCGTTCATCGCTTCTCGCAGCTCTTCAGGGCTACATCCCATATCCTCACAGAGCTGCTGCATGTATGTTCGAGCTGGCCGTCCTACTTTTGCTCGGCCATATGTGGGGGCCCATAGGAGTACATCACTTATGAGCTCTTCCCTGCTTCTCCAGCAGTGTCCTGTAGGTCTGCTTCGTCTAACTTGGATAGTTTCTGTGGTGGGAGGTAGGTGGCCGTATAGTTGGCGCTTTGTGGGGGTGTTCCCTCCAGGACTTGTGCAATATTGCTCGCAGCATTCTATTGTAATTGCCGTCTACCTTCATATATATATATATATATATATATATGTATATATATTTGATGTGTGTATATATATTGTGTGTATACATATGTATATATATATATATATATAGTTGGAATTACGCCAAAACTTCTACAATATACTCTCAGTCCTCATTAAATTAATACTGAAGTAATGTGTAATTGTAAACGAAATAAATGATAACAACAAAAAAAGAAGTAAATAATTAAAAAAATATATCAAACTCATCCCTTCCTCTTTCTTCCTGATAAATATGATTTCATATTACAATTCTACAAATAGTTAAACATGTCAATATAATTTTCTGTGTTGTATTCTCTCTCTCTCTCTCTCTCTCTCTCTCTCTCTCTCTCTCTCTCTCTCTCTCTCTCTCTCTCTCTCGCTCTCTCTGTCTGTGTGTGTGAGACAGAGAGAGAGACAGATAAAGAAAGAGAAAGAGAGAAAGCGAGAGAGAGAGAGAGAGCGAGGGAGCGAGAGAGAGAGAGAGAGAGAGAGAGAGAGAGGCAGACAGACAGACAGACAGAGACTTATTCTTTAAACTTTTGGTCATTGGAACGTGCAACACATGTGGTGAGTCTTGAGCAGGTATTCTGGCAAACCCATCTTTCTTCAGATCCTATTTGAATTTAGATTTTACTTCTCTTAAACCGGATGCCTAAGCAAGGTTAATTAACCTATTCTGCCTTACTGTTTCCTCATAGTTGGAAAGAGAATAGTTGAATTCATGACTTTCGTTGGCGTATTATTTCAACGTATGTGCTTGTATGTGTGTGTATTTGCGAGAATATGTCTGTGCGCAGACAGTGAGACAACTCGTTTCGTTTCTTTTCTTTAATGGCATATCAACCTCTGTGCGTCATTTACTGCCAAATCCACGCTTTAAAGAGAACAACAGTGACACTATTGAACTTAGAGCTCCGCTATAAAATGGCACTTATCGTTCCCGGTGGTATTATTTCAAATGTGACAGTAATATCGCGATTGGAGTTCGAACTCGCTTACGTCGATTACTTAATTTAGTACTTTAGTCATTACCTAAATGGAATTCCTCCCGGAGGGGAAGATTAGACACATACGTAGTGACAGTAAAAAAAAAAACAAAAAACAAAAACGAAAGAAAACATAGAGAATTGTGATAACAAATGTACGTAAGAAATATATGAACATAAAACTAGACTATCATTTAAAAAACGAATAATTTAATATAGATTCTATTGGAGTTGAATATTGTGTTTTTTGTTGATACTTCAATTATTTTGCAACTGACACATTTAGGAAATGAAACATAAGGGAATATGAAATATTATTAAGTTTCGATTTGTTGCTTTTCACTAAAACGTCGGATCAACATATTTTACACCACTGAAAGCTGCAACTTTTATTAAAAATATTTATAATAAAAGAATTGTTGGTGAAGCCTGCAGGACTAATCCACGTCGGAAGAAATACATTATTTGTCTTGCTAATCTATGAAGAATATTCAGCTAACCCAGATTAAAACTTCCGACATAAAAAAAAAAACAACAACGACGATGTGGTTGAAAAACAGATATGGCATTACATATCTTGATTTAGCAAAATATACTTAATGGAATAATGTTCCAAAATTCTTAGCCTAATCGGCTGTGGCTTCCAAATACAGAGGGGTAAATGCAGAGGGGTAAATGCAGAGGGGTAAATGCAGAATGGTAAATACAGAGGGGTAAATGAAGAGGGGTAAATGCAGAGGGGTGAATACAGAGGGGTAAATACAGAGGGGTAAATACAGAGGGGTAAATGCAGAGGGGTAAATACAGAGGGGTAAATACAGAGGGGTAAATGCAGAGGGGTAAATACAGAGGGGTAAATACAGAGGGGTAAATACAGAGGGGTAAATGCAGAGGGGTAAATACAGAGGGGTAAATGCAGAGGGGTAAATACAGAGGGGTAAATGCAGAGGGGTAAAATTCCCACCAATGAGTGTCCGAGATATGGCACGAAACAATCTGATGGAGAGGATCCAGTAATGCCGAAGTTTGGGGAATGAAGAGTAGTCTATTACCATTGCTTCTAGATCTATTCTGGCCCAGCGTGGTAGCAGCGGATAGGATCCTATCTATTGGTCAAATAGAACTATTGACATTTAAACAATGTACATATGCTAAATTGAATTATTTGAAATAGAACTGTTTAATCATTCAACTCTGTGTTAACAACAACTGTATACTTATGCTAAACTGAATTGTAATTAATAGAAATGTTTTTATATTTAACTGTGTAAACAAATAAGTAAAGTTGGTGACCATAGTCGAGGATGACCCGAAGGCTCCCTTTTCGATAGCTACTACACCAAGGTGTAAGGGAGGGCGCTACTCCTTTCCCTGGATTGCTCCACTTTACCCTTGATCCCTACCTTATACTGCTGAGTGTTAAGCAAGGAGGTATCAAGCACTATTTTTTGAGTCTTTGGTATAACTCGATCTGGGATTGAACCCAAGTCTCCAGGGCTATTGGCGAAAACACTAACCGCTAGGGTCAATGTCCGGTAAACAAATAACTGTTGTTTAATTGAATTGTTTGTGATAAATAGCAACACTTGTAACTATTTAACTTTGTTGACATGCTAAACTGAATTATTTGAAATAGAACTGTTTGATCATTTAAGTGTGTGTAAACAAATTACTTATGTTTAATTGAATTGTTAGTGTTGAATAGCAATACTTGAAAACATTAAACTGTGTGCAAACAAATGATTAATAGTCAATAGATATATTCGTATTAGATAGAATTAATGAAACCATTTAACTGTGTGAAAAAATGAACCCAGACTCGTTTAAAATGCTATCTGAAGAATCTGTTTAGAAGTCATATTTTAATGTATATTTATTAAAATGATTTGGCATTAAATAATCTACAATGGTTGATATGCCTTAAAATCAAAACAAACCAAAAATCTGTTTATTATTGTTTGCTGTTTTCTTTGTATAATTGCATATCAACCGTTGTCTGTTATTTTCTGCCAAAGTTTTTATTGTATAAGAACATCTGTGGTGCTATTTAACCAATAGCTTGGGTATAAAGGAGTTCATTGTAATCCCAAGTGTATAAGTCCGAAAATATTGGCGTGACTAAGATCGAAGAAGAAAGCGAAGTAAAGAGAATGGTGGTGGTAGATCGGTTGAGTAAGGGTCAAATTACATAGATCGGCCGAATAAGATCATATTGCATGTACCCTGAAAGGGTATATAACATCTCATCTGGTAAATCTGATATGTTGTCACAGATGTTTTACATTCAGAGTAAGCCAAGCAATAAAACATGCCATACTTCAGTCAAATGCATCGAACAACTTCCAAAATATATTTTTTTCATTTCTGTTGTAATTTATCCGGTGTGCATCAATATGAGATACGAGTTCATATCTTGTACTGACTCAGTTTTCTTGAGGTTTTGATAAATTCAGCTTATCTTTATGGCCATAGATTGTAATGTTCTTAGAATTGAGACACAATAATAAGATGAGAAACAACGAGTTTAGATTTAGTTAAGTCTTCTGCGTATAAACCAGTCACAGCTTCCTGTCAGAAATATGTAGCAATTTGACATTGCAGTCTGCGAAAAGTACATATTTCAATTATAATAAAATGACTAATCTGTGGTGAACATTTAAGTTGAGGAGGTTTTCCCGCTGGACGCACCAATATTGTAACTCTCTACACACTGAAACCAGATATTGACTTGGGACATTGATCAACCATTTGTGAGTCTTCAAAGCTAAAAGTAAAGTAAAGTTGGCGATCGTAGTCGAGGGCGACCGGAAGGCTCCCCTTTCAATAGCTACTACACCAAGGTGTTGAGGAGGGCGTTACTCCTTTCCCTAGATTTCTCCACTTTACCATTGATCCTCACCTTATAGTTCGTACTCCAGTCGCGCTATTACGTTCACTTTCGGGCAAATACCCTTGGGAAAGGTATGGACCCCCTTATTCTCCCTCCAGCTATGGGTAAATAGTAGGACGGACTAGGTTCTTCAGCCTTGGTGAGGCAACTAGTCTAGGAGAAGGAAAACTCTGAATTCAAAACCTGTTAAACTCCGCTTAAAAATTGACCTTGTGTCATATCCTGCCCGAGTGGAGGGGTTGGTAAATAGTACCTTATAGTGCTGAGTGCTAAGCAAGTTAGCATCAAGTACCAGTTTTTGAGTCTTTGATATGACTCGACTTGGGATTGAGCCCTGCTCTCCCGGACCATTCGCGAACACTCTAATCATTATGCCAATAGCCCAGTTTTTTTTTCAAAGCTAAATCTTGATATTTCCGTTTAATATGGCCAATCGTTCAACAAATACGCTAAAATCTATTACTTCTACTTTTTCTGCATCGTAAAACACTGTGATATGATGAGAATCTTAAGTATTTTGTAGTTTTATGGCAATTCTGACTAGTTGTACTGAGTCATAGCCAAATCATTTTAGATGACGTCCATGTAAGATGTATTTATTCAGTTTCCGATATAGTGCCAGGTCAATTTTTCAACAGAGTACAGGTTGTTCAAATTCAGAGTTTTTCTTTTGACTTGACCAGTTTCCTTAGCAAAGTTAAAGAACCTTTTCTATTCCGGATTTTATCGATTGATAAGGGAGAGAGAAAACAGACGGATTCATGCCTTTCCCAGTGGCCGTAACGCTAACTTAAACACAAACAGGTTCGTCCAGGTTTTGAACTCAAGTCGCTGATTCAATGTTTTATGCCGATAACCGTTACGCTGAATGCTCCTATAATAAGATATATGTTGAGTTCTCAGCAGATTATTCTGTTTTTTCCTTTTGATTCATAAGGCTTAATTTCACGGTCGTAGCATGTAACGATCTGAGTGTTTTGATACAAAAGGAAAATGAAATGAAAAAAAAAAACAAAACAAAACAAAAAAACACATCAATAATTTATCATGAATCACTTGGGAGGAGAGAATTTCAGAAATGTTGAAATTTTCTCTTGCCGCACCGTTGATACAAATTCCTTAAAGCTGGATGATATGTAAATCGATTTCGAGAGAAATGGCAATGCCTTTACAGATAATGAGTGAATATTCACACTGTCTAGGGAAAATTTAAACTATAAATTACGTTGCAGTTTATTTATACGATGATATAGAATAAAGAATTCCAGTACCTGCGAAATTTTTAGTATTTAAAAGAAAAGTCAGAAAAAGCAAACATTTATTTTAAATAAAAACTTAAACAATTTTCTTCTAAGAGAATGAGTGTTTCGTCTGAAGAGTTTTCGAATCCTTTCCTTCGTGAATATGCTTAAAAACGTTCAAAAATCGTGCAAAAATGTATTTCATTTATTTGGCGCTTATATTTTTGAATCTATAAAGATATATTGGAAACAAACGGAGATACTTGGTATTGTGAATCACGTCTGTCTTGCTATTATCTGTTTATCCTTAGCTGAAAATTATTCTTTCATGACTGTCACAATAATAATGACTGTATACAGGTTTTTTTCTCTTCCTAATAAACATCTATCTATCTATTTATCTATCAATGAAAGTAAATAATGGAAATGAATCCGGCAGTATGACGAAAAAAGAAAAACAAAGTAATCCAAAAGTGATGAATTTATTATAAGGGATAGTCAATGTTAAAACGTTTCGGTTTTAGTAAACCTTCATAAGGACTTTATAATTGTGAAAAAAATATTGCGAGAACAATGATGGATATTTTAATAAAATAAATTAACAGCGGAAAGAAAAATCCTTCTATCTATCTATCTATCTATCTATCTATCTTCATCTGTTTCTATTTATCTAAGTTTACATTAGCCAGTTTTTTGTGGACTTTGAACTAAGAGCGATATCCGATTGATAATGATAGATTATCCTCTAATATTTCTTTAATTAAAAAAAAAATATCTAAATTAAGAACTAAAAAAAAATGGAAAAAATTATGCTGACTCCAAAAAATTGTGTGTAAAATGTTTCTTAGAAGAAATCTCATTTTTTATTGCTCAAGAACTGATATTTGATTAAAATCCGATAATTATCGTAAATTGCGTCGTATAAGTTGACATTTTAATCCTGAAAAATCTCTACTAAAAGTCTCAACTTAAATGGGAGGGTTAAAATCCAAATCTTTAAAGCATAGAAATTTACCAATGGAAAAGTTTTAGACTTTAGCCCTGTCTTATTTGTCAACACTAAGTTTTTAAGAGATTTTCATGCACAAGATGTCGAGACGATTGTCAGTAAACAATTTTTAAGAACTTTTAAAAATCAGTGTTCTTTATTTGTTAACACAAGAGTATGATTTTCTTCATTCATAGGACAAGACTTATTAAATGCAAACACACAGATATACACGCAAACATATATATATATATATATATATATATATATATATATATATATATAACTGAAGTAGAAAGAGAGTATTTGTATTACGATATCTCGAAATCAAAGAAATAAAGGTAGAATTAAATCGTAGATGATGGAAGATCACGTTCAACAAGGGTCAAAATTTGCTAATCAAAATCCAAGGATCAAACTCTAAAATTCAAAATCCGAACACGTCAGACGATTCTCTAACTCAGCTAACAGGTCGCTAGCTGAAAACCTGAAAACCACTTACATTTCACACAAATTAATAACTCATATATCTTCGAAACGCCCTCTATTGCTCAAACAAAATTTGCATAAGCTACCGGGCTCTATGAAAGAGAGTTTACTGAACTTATTTGTTTCACCCGTCACAAAACCCGTGGGCATTTTGTAAACCACTACTTTTTCCATCGCTACAACACAATGTGAATTTATATACGCATAATTAATCACACAACTCAACAGTAACGATAAACTCAGTTGTTCGGGTTACACTTTTTTTCCAGTTGATATAGCTGATAATTAGCTTCCACGGTTCAGTGGTTATCTTTTCTGATGAAGGTAAGGCACACTAACGATTTCCATGATGCCATTATGGTACTCTTGGTAATTGGCAGTTTTGAAACCCTATGGAATACTGTATCGTGGGTTGAATGATGGTTTATCATTACTTGTCCAATATTTCAAGATTAAAATATCTCTTCTTCATGACTGATTCAATTGTGTATTGTTGTAAATGTTAGAATCGCGTATATGGATTTTATAGCTCGTAAATAAAATCCACTTAAAAGACTGAAATGGCAAGTTTGTGGTAAATACACTATATTTCCACTGGGCAAAATGTAGGATCCTGTTCTATTTGAAACGTCGTCCAGTCAAAACGGGCGTCTAGTAATGACATTAAACTGTATCCGGTTGCTTACCCTTTCATTGCCGTTATTCCCAGGTCCACTCTGACTCGAAGTTTTTGCATCTGTTAGGGTCTCATGTATTGGTCAAATAGATCTGCTTGGAAATAATTAGTATTTGATTGGAACGCTTAAAACCATATAATTGTGTGCAAAATTAAATAATAATAATCATCATCATCATCATCATGTCGTGCCATTAGCACGGATATCCCTGACCCTCTCTCACCACTTTTCCCTATCGTTCATCGCCTCTGGCAGGTCTTTAGGGCTACATCCCGTATCCTCACAGAGCTGCTGAATGTATGTTCGTGCTGGTCGTCCTGCTTTTGCCCGGCCATATGAGGGGCCCATAAGAGTACATGACTTATGAGCTCGTCCCTGTTTCTCCAGCAGTATCCTGCATGTGTGGTTCGTCTAACTTGGATACTTTTCGTGATAGGAGGCAGGTGGCCGTATAGTTGGTGCTTTGTGGGGTGTTGCCGCCAGGACTTGTTCAATATTGCTGGCAGAATTCTTGTGTAATTGCCGTCTAGCTTCTTCTCCAGCCGTTTTGTTAGCGTCCATGTAGTGCATACATACAGCAGTATCGATACGACAGCAGCCTGAAAGAAACTGCGTTTTATTTTATCGGTTAGGTCTGATTTCCATATGATCGATAGCCTATTGTCCCTACCAAATAATAATAATTACTATGATTAATTAGGGATAATTACCGGAAATCCGACAACTGCTTATAAATTATTGATATGAAAGAAGAATATTTGATCCAATATGGCTTTGTAATATCAGATTATATTTATCATTTTACTCTTTCGAGAGTTTTTCACACCAGCATTTTCTACAGGAGTCTGAGTAACAGCACGTTTTCTCAATCTCCAGGACGTTTCTTCGTATTCTGGCCGATGTCAACAATGCTTTAGTTTGGATGGTCTCCACTTGTCCTTTTATTTCCAAGTCCTCAACTCCCTATACCAATCCTTTGGTGAGAGTAACGAGCGGGCCCACTTATAATTGGTATCCCTGTCACTTTTATGTTCCATATTTTTTTCATATCTCTAAGAATTATCATTATTTAGTCTTTGAACTTTTTTTCCCATCTGCGTAAGCTGATGGTCTTTCACAAGATTTTGAGTGACAGCAAGTTTCCTCAAGTCTCCAGTAATCTAACCATTCTTAATAATATAGTAGTTTGGATGGTCTCCACTCATCCTCTTATTTCCAAGCCCGTCAGTCCCCTTAATAATCCTTCGATGACTGTGCTAAGAGCACCAATCACTATTGATATAAATGTTACTTTCATGTTCCACAGTTCTTTTTCAAATTCCTAGCAAGGTCAAGGTACTTATACTTCTTTTCATTTATTTCAATTTTACTCTGTAGGCAGCCGGGATAGCAATGTCCACAATTTTGCGCGTTCTTTTTTTTTGTTGATTATTATGAGGTCTGGTCTTCTGGCCGAAATTAGGCGATCCGTTTGTTGTTGTTTTTATTATCATTATTATTTACTTATTAGAGTTTTTCACATCAGCGTTAGCTGATAGTTTTTCACTGGAGTCTGAGTGTCAGCCAGTCTCCTCAAGTCTCCAGGACTCGTCTCAGGGTTCGGGCTGTTCACAGCAATGCTGTCGTTTGGATAGTCTCTACACGCCCGCAAAATTCCAAGTCCTCCAGGCCTTTTAATAATCCTTTAGTTATTGTGCCTAAAGCACCAATCACAATTGGCACAATCGTTACTTTCATGTTCCACTGCTTTTTCAATTCTCTAGCAAGGTCGAGGTACTTATACTTCTCTTCACTTTCCTTCAGATTTATTCTGTTGTCCGCCGGGACAGCCAAGTCGACAATTTTGCAAATGATCTTTTTTGGTGATTATCATAAGGTCTGGTCTTCTGGCTGGGATTAGGTGATCTGTTTGTATGTTAAAGTCCCATAAGAGTTTATGCATTTCATTTTCTAGGACAGGTGCTGGTTTGTGCATATACCATTTGTTAGTATGGTCAAATTTAAACTTCTTACACATTTTCCAGTGGATCACCTTGCTGTCTGTGCTAATTTGCTGCATTCGCTTATCATGTGATTGATCGTTTATTATTATTATTATTATTATTAGATAGGAATAATTACTTAAAACCATATAATGGTGTGAATATTATTTTTACCAAATAGGAATTTTTGAAATCTTTTAAGCGTGCAAAATGTTTGTATAAATATGAATAATTACTTGAAATAATGTAATTGTGAACAAATCATTAGACTAAGAGATGAATAGTTCTTATCGTAATTTACGAAGCTCTTTGCTTTGATATGGCACAAGGCCAAATGAAGGGGGTACCCAATGAGACTCGAACTCAGTTCTGTAGGGTTGCTAGTCAAGCTTCCAAACCGTTACACCACCAAAGGTGCCCTAGGAATAGTTCTTATCATAAAAATGTGTACAAACAAATGATTTTTATTAAATAAAAATAGTGATATGAGACACTATGATATGGACAGTTGAAAGTACATAACAGTATACAAATTATTTGGATCTGATAACATATTACAAACAAATATTTATTTACCCAGCCAGCATGGGGGTGTAGAATACACCGACTGCCACTCTGCAGAGGGGAAGAGACCCAGCTCCTTAGGAGTATCCTAGGTATGACACTAAACAATCTGATGGTGAGGTTCTACTAATGCTGGAGTTTTGGGAAATGCAGAGTACACCATCGTTACCCTCTACTTAGACCCGTAGTGGTAGCGCTTCAGCAGGTCCTATCCATGGGTCAAATAAGACTAAAATGTGTACCTATGCTAAACTGAATTGTTTGAAATAGAATTGTTTTTGAAATATAAACTGCGGACTTATGCTAAACTGAAATTTTTGAAATAGAACTATTTTCAAATAGAGCCAAACTGTGTACTTATGCTAGAGTGAATTGTTTGAAATAGAACTACTTTGACATTTAACTATTTGTAACCAAAAGCAATACTTATACTAAAATAAATTATTTAAAATTTAACTTGGCATTAAATGAACCGAAACGGTAATTAGCTTCCACGGTTCAGTGGTTATCTTGCTGAGACACCTTAAAAAAAAACAACAAAACAAAACAAAACAAAGGATTATCATCAAATATTATAAATCCTCGAGGCCATATGATTGTGCATTAGATATTTGTACTTAAAATCCTAAATTCTTGTGAAAATTATTTGTATGTGATCGGGATTCTTGATGCCATATAACTCTGTGCAAAGAAACGATTGTTTTAATAGAAAAATTCATCAATTAAAAAAAAAATGACGCTAAAAGAATATTGAAAATATATATGCTTATGATGGAAACAACATTTCGAGAATTTTCCTGTAAACATCCGAAAGTTACGGATGAACCTATCACGAGAATTATTAGCTATACGAGACATCAAACTAGGTCAGTTTACGCCAGAAGAACTCGACTCAGTACAAAGAAAAAAAAATTGAAAAAAGTAGTTGGGTTTGATGAAATACTTCCAGAAGTATGGAAGACCAGGGAAATCGACGACATACTACTCCGACACTGTAATGCCGTATATAATCAAAACACAGATGGACAAAGGGGTGCATCCTCCTCTTCCCTAAGAAGGGCTACCTCGGGTTAGCAAAGAACTACCGAGGTATAATCCTTACACCCATAGCAGCCAAGATATACAATACTCTTCTATGCAACCGCATAGAACCCGAAATTGAGAACATACTTAAGAAGAACCAAAATGACTTTCGGAGAAATCATCATCATCATATCGTGCTGGTAGCATGGATATCCCTGACCATCTTGCCACTCCTCCCTATCGTTCATCGCCCTAGGTAGGTCTTCAGGACAACATCCTGTATCCTCACAGAGCTGCTGAATGTACGTTCGAGCTGGTCGCCCTGCTTTTGCACGGCCATGTGTGGGGATCCATAAGAGTACATCTCTTTTGAGTTCATCTCTGCTTCTCCAGCAGTGTCCTGCATGTCTGGTTCGTCTAACTTGAATAGTTTTTGTGATAGGGGGCAGGTGGCCGTACAGTTGGTGTCTTGTGGGGTGTTGCTGCCAGGACTTGTTCAGGATTGCACGCAGCATTCTTGTGTAATTGCCATCTAGTTTCTTCTCCAGCCGTTTTGTTAGCGTCCATGTAGTGCATCCATATAGCAGTATCGATGTGACCGCTGCCTGGAAGTAACTGCGTTTCATTTTATCGGTTAGGTCTGATTTCCATATAATCGATAGCCTATTGATAGCTGTCCATGCTTAGGACCGTTCACACAAGAAGAACTCGACTCGGTTCTCAGAAAAATTAAAAATAGGAAAGCTGCAGGGCTGGACGAAATTCCCCCGGAAGTATGGAAGACCAGACAATTCGACGACATACTGTTCCGACACTGCAACGCAGTATACAATCAAAATCCGATAGATAGATGGATGAAGGGATGCATACTCCCCTTCCCTAAAAAGGGGGACCTCGGATTAGCCAAAAACTACCGAGGCATAACATTTACATCCATAGCTGCCAAAATCTACAATGCCCTACTACGAAACCGAATAGAACCCAAAATCGACAACATACTTAGAAAAAAAACCAAAATGGCTTCCGAAGAAATAGATCCACGACCTCACAAATATTAACCATCCGCAGAATCCTTGAAGGTGTATGGGCAAAGAACCTACAAGCGACATTAATATTTGTCGACTATACCAAGGCTTTCGACTCCATTCACAGAGGAAAGATGGAACAAATCCTACTAGCGTACGGCATACCTAAAGAAATCGTAGCGGCAATAACGATTCTCTATAGAAACACTAAAGTAAAAATACGATCACCGGATGGAGACACAGAATACTTTGACATTGTAGCAGGAGTACTACAAGGGGACACGCTGGCCCCGAACCTCTTTATCATTTGTCTAGACTACGTACTTAGAACATCGATTGACAAAATCAAAGAGAATGGCTTCGAACTGACGAAGAAAAGAAGCAGAAGATACCCCGCAACAACAATTACCGACGCCGACTACGCCGATGACATAGCGATACTGGCAAATACACCTGACCAAGCCGAAACACTTCTGCATAGTTTGGAACGAGCAGCAGCAAGCATAGGCCTCTATGTTAATGCACACAAAACGGAATATATGTGCTATAACCAAACGGGGGACATCTCCACTCTAGAAGGAACCCCACTTAAACTAGTAGACAAATTCACGTACCTAGGAAGCAGCATCGAATCAACCGAAAAGGACATCGAAACGAGGCTAACGAAAGCATGGACAGCTATCAATAGGCTATCGATTATATGGAAATCAGACCTAACCGATAAAAAAAAAAAAATTGGAGAAATAGACGTCACAAATTTTGACTATCCGTCCAATTTTTGAGTCTTACGTGCGAAAAACCTAGAGGCAACAATATTATTTGTTGACTTCTCCAAGGCCTTTGATTCCATACACAGAGGAAAGATGGAGCAAATTCTACTCGCCAGCGGCTAACCCAAAGAAATCGTCGCAACTATAATGATGCTATATAGAAACACAAAAGTAAAAGTCCGCTCCCCAGATTGAGACACAGACTACTTCGACATTGTAACAGGTGTGCTGCAAGGAGACACATTAACATACCTGTTCATCATCTGTCAAGACAACACACTTAGAACATCTATTGACAAAATGAAAGACAATGGTTTCAAGCTGACTAAGGAAAGAAGCAGAAGATACCCTGCACAAACAATTACGGATGTGGACTACGCCGATGACATGCCGCTTCTGGCAAATACACCCTCCCAAACCGAAACCCTGCTACATAGTCAGGAACAAGCAGCTGCTTGCATAGGACTCCATGTCAACGCAGACAAGATGGAATACATGTGCTTTTATCAAAAGTGGCGACATCTCCACACTAAACAGTAATTCTCTGAAACTAGTTGACAAGTCCACCTACCTAGGAAGTAGTGTCTCATCAACCAAGACAGACATCAACACGTTACTAATAAAGGCACCGCAGATATTGATAGACTATCAGTCATATGGATGTCAGACCTGACCGATGAAATGAAAGGCAGTTTTTTCAAGCAACGGTCATGTCGATAATGCTGTATAGATGCATTACATGGACGCAAACTAAACGTATTGAAAAAAAGCTTGACGGCAACTATGCAAGAATGCTGCGAAAAATATTAAACGATTCCTGGAGGCAGCACCTCACAAAGCAGCAGCTGTAAGACCACTTACCACCCATCCGTGTGGATGGCATGACATGATATATGATGATGATGATGATTTAAGTGATACAGCTATAAATGTATAAATTTTGTCTTTAATAAACACACCAAAGTTTGATATGCCATTATATAAACGAAACCAAACTTTTACAAACATTTTAGGTTTTAACGATTCGAATCAATCTTTGATTTTATCTGAATGCTGCCGAAATTCAAATATCTAAAGTAATCAAAGGTTAAAATTCCTGCAAAGGTTCGAATGTTGAAATCTGTCAGTTTTGATTACATTCGAGAACAGGAAATCCATATTTGTTTAAACAGTAAAGGTTTTTAGGCTAATAGCCTATAAAACTCACTTTCCTCATTTGTTGAGCTGCACAATCATGTCAAAATGCAGACCAGAAAATAAGTTTCTACTACACTGTCTACATCTCCTTTATGATTTGAATGATTAGAAAAAAGCTTAACAGCCATTGAAAGTATTTAAAGATATTCAAAATTTGATAATTCAAATCTTAAAATTGAATGATTAGAAAAAGCTTAACAGCCATTGAAATTAATTAAAAATATTCAAAATTTGATAATTCAAATCTAAAAAATTAGCTAAGAAATCATCGATTATAATAAACGTTGACAACTGTACTGGAACGAAATGCTGGTGTATATGACATTAAGACAAACGAAAGAAATCAAAAGATTGTGCGCATGAAATAAGGTTTTTATCATATTTATTACAACGCCACGGAAAGAATATGTTAAGCAAAAACCTTACAAATGATTAACATCCTACATCCATCATTGAAGATATTTTCGAATAAACTTTTTTTCTTTAAGTTTAATGTTCTCGCATCTTCTAGGATTCTGGTTTATATTCCTTGATTTCTTTGTGCTACATTTTGATACACATAAGGTTCAGAATCCAGTATTGTCTGATCATTAAAAAACCCAGAAACGATTGCTTGTGGTTTTAATTGATTGATTGATTGATTTTAACACTATGTGAATCCGTCAAGGTTTTTTTTTATGCTTAGCCGTTAGAGAATCCCATTTACTGAAAGGTCATATTTATTTTTTTTTATGTAGTATTACTTCAAAGTTTTTTGCTTTTTTTTTTTTTTTGCTTTTTTTAAACATCTTTTCGTATCAAATAGGAATGGTTTAATGCAGATCCATCCTACGTGTCTCCCCACACTGAAGAGTTAGGATGCAACGAAACAGTATGTCTGTGGATGAAAATATATATGGGGGTTGAGCACTTTGGCGAAGTAATTTACGGCTGCTGCTAGCATAAAGCGAAGCTCTTCGAACGACTTAATCACTCTGGTATCCGGTAAGGTATAAAATGTAAACAAACAAACGCTGCTGCTGCTGTACTACTTATACCTTATAATTCTCTAGCTGACGTGATACGCTTGTTGGGCGAGCGGTCTAATACTAAGTCTAACATAAAGTTGGGCGGGTTGCGATCCCAGCTTCGAGCGCCCTATGTGTCTATCCACACTGAAGAGTTGTGATACAACGAAACAGTCTGTCTGTGGATGACAATATATATATATATATATATATATATATATATATATATATATATATATTCTGACCCGGTGTGGAAGTATAGATATATATATATATATATATATATATACTTCCACACCGGGTCAGGTCAATGAATGAATATAGACACTGCACAGATGTCCACCGCTGGAACCTCATTATTAAATGTAATTTAGTGACAAAGGGAATATATACCCTTTTCGCAGTTTTTTTAAAATCTCTCTGTAGGGGATACAATCAGCGTATACTATAATCCACCAACAGCGTCTCCGTTGTTTAATTTTAAGTATTACACAATATATGTGTCTGTTCAAGTATGTATTGGTTGGTTGGTTGGTTGGTGTGGCATATCAATCTTTGTAGGCTATCCAAAGCCAAATCCATCTCATTATAAATATTTCTATTTCGAAAAATTTAGTTTAGCAAGAGTACACATTTCAATTGTCAAAAATATTTCTATTTAAAGCTATTCAGTTTAGTCAAGCAGTTCTGATTCAGCTAATTCAGTTTAGTGTAAGTACAGATTTTGTTTACACATATATAAAAACAGTTCTATTTCAAATAATTCAGTTTAGCATAAGCACGCAGTTTAAATGTAAGTACGATTTAATTATCGAGAAAATTTCTATTTTAAGCTATTCAGTTTAGTCAAACAATTCAGTTTCACATAAGTATGCCGTTAGTTCTATTTAACCTATAGATAGGGCCCAATCAGGTGCAACGACGCCGAGCCAGAGTGGACTTGGGAGCAATGGTAGCAAAGGGGTGCTCCGTATTCCATAAAGCCCCGGCGTTATTGGGACCTCATTATCAGATCGTTTAGTGTTATATCCAGGACACTCGTTAGGGGGGGTCTTACCCCTCTGCAGAGAAGCAGTCGGTGTATTCTACAGCCCCAGCCGACTGGGCAAATATGTATTTGTAATTGTATGTTTGAGAAAATGTGAAATAGCATCAATAGAATTATTAATTGCATTTATCATATCATATTTACCAACCACTCCGCTCGGGCAGGATATGACACAAGGTCAATTTTTAAAGCGGAGTTTAGCAGGTTTGAATTCAGAGTTTTCCTTCTCATAGACAAGTTGCCTCACCAAGGCTGAAGAACCTAGTCTGCCCTACTATTTACCCATTGCTGGAGGGAGAATAATTGGATTCATGCCTTTCCCAAGGGAATTAGTGCTATGTGATATGCAATTAGTCTCGTCCAGGATTTGAACTCGTGTCGCCATGTCCATTTCCTTAGAGATTTTTAATGATGCTGCTTGTTTTTATTCCAGAGAACAAAATGCAAGGTCACCGTCGTACTTCGTGGTCAATAAAATTTTTCGAATATTTCTCCCCTTGGCCACGTCGGGTATGAATAATAGTTTGTTCAGGAAGACTCAGCAGAAGTTTCAATGACAACGATCTTACTCTTAGTTATTAAACTAAAAACTCCAAATGAATTTAGAGTAGCCACGGGCAAACCGCGGCCCGCGGTTCTTTTTAAACAACTCAGCCTATTTCAAGAGGAAAATAACGTTTATTAAAATTTGATTTGTATCATTTCACTCTCATTTATTCAGCTCCACTCATACAGAGTTTTCGCAATCTTTCATCTCAAAAGGTCTGAGTAAGTTAATGTCAAAAGAGAAGGATTTTTTCTTTAATTATTTTTTCGTATAGTCAAATAAATAAATTAGCAACCCATCTTACAATATTATGTACATTTTCATTATGTAGTTTTATATAAAAATTACTTTTCAACTTAAAAGTGAAATATGGAATTATTTAATTATCACATTGTTAAATATGCTCCTGTAATTTAAAGAAAATAATTTCAATGAAAGTTTAATTCACAGACTATGAAGATATTAAATTTTTCTTCGATATACGGATTATTTTTTTCATTCATATTCATACATCAATTTTTGAAGTATTCAATTATTTTTTTTTAATTAATCAGTAATGTTTATAACGGCAGTAGAGTGAGTTAATCAAGCTGAGATCAGTGACAATATAATACCAAGACTTCAATTTTTCATGCAAAAGATCAATTTGTCACATAGAATATAAAATCAACTTTTTCCAATATTCACGGAAGAGACTAACGCATATGATCTTCTCATGAGAGAATGAGTGAGGTACCTTCACGGAAAGATTAGCTTCAAATATTTTTGCTGTGAGTTCCCTCCCATGTTGAGTCTTGCAGCCCACTTCTCGGAAAAGATTCTCGATCACTTATTTAGAGGATTGGAGCACAATAAATATCCTACTCGTTATCGTTTTATACATTGTTAAGTGTCGGACTAAGCCAAGCTTAGTAAATATCTCATGAAATAAATAAGTATTGTTATTAACATCTAAGCGATCCCCGGGGCTTGTCTATTGAGATGTTCACTTGACTGTCGTAATCGGAAGATCTTCTATATTTAAAGCACTTATTGACACTTTTATCATCTTAGTCTCCTTTGCAAACCTTAATAAAGTACGGTTTTTATTCAGAATATTCAATTGCTTATATCAAGACTTGTAACTGATAAGGAAATTGGCACTACATTGTCAGTAAAAGTCAGCTGATGATGTACAAATTATTGACATTGGCTGTTTCCAATTCTTTGTCAATTTTATGAAGATATTCTTATCAGACTTTTGCATTTCTGACGTTCCTCTTACGATTCTTCTTATAATTATTTCCCATAATTCTATGTATTTTTTAAAAATAAAGTATGAGTTAATTTAGCTTAAATTCACCTGCAAGGCTCGAACTCTCTACAAGGGCAACAATTGATTGAAGGATTGATCTTAATGGCATATAAACCCGTCTAGGGGTATTTTAGGTCTGTAGTGAATTGCCTTCTTTATACGGTCAATTTTTTTCATTATTTGTATGGTTGATTCATAGGATTTTTTTGGCACGCCGTCCTATCGAATACAAATAATTTTTAAACAAGTCAGTTTTATTCATAGAGTAGACCCGAACAGGTATAAAAACTCAGGGTTTGATTCGAGATGGGAGTAATGGTAATGATGGAGTTCTCTATATTCCTCCAAACTCCAGGACGGGATCCTCACCAATAGATGCAACATCATATTATACGTACGATACCGTTCTTGTGAGAATTTTACAACTTTGCAGGGAATACAGTCTGCATGTTCTAAGGCTTGTCGACAATACCGACTCGTTAAAAGGTTTGTAAGCTCTTTCTTTTTTTTTTCTTTTAAGAATTCATGGGTCACTAGTTATTTAAAACTAGCAGAAACAAAGACGCATTTTTATTTATTCAATTATTCACTAGATTTAAAGTGTGCGTATATGCAGTGTGCTAATATATTAGCCTCTTATAAACGTGATTTAGAATTATTTTGTTTTTAATGTATAAAAAATTGTTTCCTGTATCAAGTTGATAATAATATGCACTTAAAAACGGAAGGATGTCTATGATAAAAAATAGTGAAACCTTTTACTGTCCATATATTCATATATTTACTCGTTCAGGAGTCGAATGTAATTTTTCTATGACATGAGAAAAAACCCCAAAAAACAAAAAAGAGAAAGTCAAACGTTTTAGCACATCAAAGTAAATTTTTAATGAATAGTTACACATGAATACCATTGAAGTTTTAAAGTAAATAAAAATACACACAAACTTTTATATTCATATGTATGTTTATTCATATAAAATAAAGAATTTAGTTTGCCCTAAAAACTGAAATAAAGAAGTTTATGTTCATTCTGCACTAATCGTCATAGAAAAGGTATTCTCTGCTATCTGATTTGGTTTTCAATAACAAGGCAGATCTCTAGATCAAATTGGCAATCAGTCTACAAGACAGACAATTATAAATTCATAACTATTCATGATAAAGACTGTCGACAAACTAAGGACTAGAATTATTAAGGTCACCCGACGTATTTCTTATACCCATTCTGACAATTCCATAGAAAAAAAACAAAACAATTGTATCGGTAACATATTTTCTTTTCGGTTCACTCCAGTGGTGAGTACATAGAATAATTTGGTAAGGCCAGCTGCCAAGTTTCCAAAAAATATTACCCATTCCAGTACTTTGGGAAAGAAGGAAGATGTTCTTTTCGCCGTTACATAGTCACATGAGACAAAAAGATAAAATATACATGATCTAATTTATTTATTCATCTATTGCTTCAACTGGATTATTGTATCCAGGAATATATATATATATATATATATATATATATATATATATATATATATATATATATATATTCCAAATTAGATTTGGGTTCTTTGGTTTTGGTTTCTTTGTTTAAAGGCATATCAACTCTTTTTAGGTTATTTAATGCCGAAGTCATTCCCCGAGAAGAACAATAGTGGTACTATTTAGTATATATATATATATATATATATATATATATATATATATATATATATATATAACAAACTTTATTTTTTCTTTTGTCAGATATCTGAGATAGAGCCACGAAAGAATGTAGACCCTGAGTATTTCTTTTTTAAAAACATGATAAATAAGCGGGGAATCAGAAATCTGGTTGAGACTTCGCTTCGAGCTTTTTGAAAGAACCCCAAATGTCGATTAATAAATAGATAGGTTCGTTTTGACCTGTCTGATAGGCGTAGGTTAAGTGATGAAGATATGCAGATATATAAAGAATGAAATTATCTTGTTTGAAAGGATTTTGATACATAATTTCAGATGAGATAATGATTGAGTAAAATTGATAAATATTTTCAGGGATGATCGTATAGACTCAAATTCATTTTATTGTACGTTGCATCCTGGTTCTGCACACTGTTGCTTGTGTGCATTCGACATTAATAACCTTGAAAGGTGCCTTTTTTGTGAGGAATCCCGTTCTTCAATGTATTAAACGTAGTCTTGAAAAATACCGATTTGCTGATTGAGAAAAAAATATTATATACATAAACGAATGAATTATTACTTCTTTATTTGCTATTTGTAAAATTAAATTATCCACACAGCGGCAAGAGTTTGACATCCACAAAAAATAATACAAGAAAATAAAAAAAAAATGAAGAAATGAAACCTCCGAAATTTTTATCTGCATTTAATAATTTTTCCTTCCAGAAAAAGAAACAGATAATTTCAAAGTTCTTATGAGGATTTTTATATATTTTAAGAAAAATATTTTGTTCACTTCCGTTTGTCGCATCGCCAAATATCTTGACATAAGTCTCTCATAGCTGATATCTCACAGGAGTTGACGGAAGAGAGAGTAAGTGAACACATGGCAATACATATTTACCAACCCCCTCCGCTCGGGCAGGATATGACACGAGGTCAACTTTTTAAGCGGAATTTAACAGGTTTGAATTCAGAGTTTTCCTTATCCTTGACTAGTTACCTATCCAACGCTGAAGAACACAGTCTGCCAAACTAATAAGCTGGAGGGAGAATAATTAGATTCATACCTTTCCCAAGGGTATTAGTGCTATGTGAAATGCAATCAGTCTCGTCCAGGATTTGAATTCGTGTCGCCGTGTCCATTTCCAACGACGATATCCATTACACCACGAGCATCTCCATGGCAATACGACTCTCCTATTACGGTCTAAATTGTTGAGGCAATCGTGACAATCACAGTGTTGTTACAGTCATTATCAGCCTTTCTCATATTTACCAATCCCTCTGCTCGGGTAGGATATGAACCAAGGACAATTCACAGTATTCCTTCTCCCAGACTACTTGCCTCACCAAGGCTGAAGTACCTAGTCTGTCCAACTGTTTACCCATAGCTGGAGGGAGAATAATTGGATTCATACTTTTCCCAAGGGTCTTAGTGCTATGTGAAATGCAATCAGTCTCGTCCAGGATTTGAACTCGTGTCGTCGTGTCCCTGTCCTACGACGATAACCATTACACCACGGGCACCTCCATTATCAGCCTTTATAGGATTTAATTATCATTCAAAATATACTGGTGAGTATTAGGAAGATGCTTGATTGCGAATTGAGTTGAGGATATTTGGTGATTTGAAGAAACATGATGAGGTGTCGGAGAACCCCGACGAAAGTTGTCGACGAGACGAGAATTTTTAAAAAAAAGACACTTTTACTAGAAAAATAGCGCTTGGGTTATTATTGGTGTTTCAATCTTCCTCTTGAGCAGACTCAGATCAGGAAGACGTGAAATGATATTTTTGACTCAATGAGGTAATTGCCAAACAGAAGCCCATCCTAATCAAGAGAGCCAGTTTTGCTAACCCAGTCATTCCTCGTCTTCTTCAAGTTATTAACTGATTAAGAGACCTTTTTCAAAAATCTCCAACACTTATATGTGACCCTTTATTTAATCAATCATAAGAGTATTTGTGATTTATCCATTATTTTCAGTTAATCAACTGGGTAATATTTTCACTAGTATTGGGAAGCGCTCACTACATTAGAATGGATTGGAAGTACACCAAGGCACTTTTTTAGACCAAAGTAATGAAAGCCTGGTTGCTATGAAAATCTGTATTTGAAATCGTAACTTATAACTGAGTTTGACTGACGTGGCATAAATGAGAGGCAAAATATATAATAATTAATAAAGGATTAAAATTAAACAGAATAAAGAACAAAACAAACAAGCGAAAATACTTTAATCAA
Source organism: Sepioteuthis lessoniana (assembly GCA_963585895.1). Classification (NCBI taxonomy): domain Eukaryota; kingdom Metazoa; phylum Mollusca; class Cephalopoda; order Myopsida; family Loliginidae; genus Sepioteuthis; species Sepioteuthis lessoniana. The sequence goes on from CAUZXS010000591.1 coordinate 46,725, forward strand.
TTTTTGTAAGGTTTTTCGGTGCAGTCTAACTTAGAGAAACGAAAAACTTGCCATCACCTAAAGTTACTGCATAATATTATAAAAAATGAACTACTTAAACAGATTTACTTTTCAATTGTTATATTGAGTTATACAGTCTTAAAGCAAACAGTCGATCTTATAAGCAGGACTTAGAATATACCAACTGCAAATTCGACTGAGGTCTATTACCCAACCACAAAAAAGTTTGCCATTTGGATGACGCTAAAGTACAGCCAGTGGAGGGGCTTCTGTTCAGGAGATCAAAAGAATATGAATCCCTCATTCGATGATTGTTCTGGTTACTTTTTTAATGGCATATCAACCTTGCTGTGGTTATTTAATGCCAAAGTCTTTTTAAAAAAATCCGTAATGCTATTATTTAACCCATAGGCGAGGGTTTATACCTTTCCTAAAGATATTAGTCCAAAGGTGACCGTAATAGTCCAACAAGAATTCGAACTTGGTTCAATGTCGCAGTCCAGTACTCAAAACATTAAGCCACGGGAGGGGGGCATTTTGAACTGGTTTTGTTTTGCAACTTAAGATCTATCTATGGGTAAAATCGACCTATTTGAACATTATTAATATTAGGACGGAGTAATTCAATCCATAAAACCGAATATTGGTATTAAAAATATTTTCCTTAAAACAAGTTATCCGTTATTTTTAAGAACGCATTTGGTGGGTGATGTGATAACGTATTTGCAGCTAATGCTATTAGTGGATGTCCTAGAAGAGTCAGGATTCAAATTATTAAATCACGAGAGGTTACACAAATTCAAAATGTTCACAAAACAGATTTCCCATCTTTTAGTTTCATTCTATATAGCTAATCCAAAGACCGATCTTCACACATCAAGTCACTCGGCGGCAACTTTTGGACAGTTCTACTCTTCAGAGTGTTTGCCAATGGTCCGAGAGACCTAGGTTCAATCCCAGGTCACGTCATACCAAAGACTTTAAAAATGGTACTTGATACCTCCTTGCTTAGCACTCAGCAATATAAGGTACGTATCGAGGGTAAAGTGGAGTAATCCAGGGAAAAGAGTAGCGCCCTCCCCTAAATGTCGGAGTAGTAGATATTGAAAGTGGAGCCTTCTGGTTGCCGTTGACGACGGTCGCCAACTTTACTTATTACTATCCTCCCTAAGAATATAGATTGAGAAATTGTATGTTATTCTTCAAGGAGAAAATATCTGGATAGTAAGGTCAGCTTAATTTGGCACAATACAAGAAATATCTGATATCAAATGGGAAACAAACTCACGATTAATGATCACCAGAACGAGCTCGCGAGGCGCCCATTTAATGATTATGAAGATCATTGAATATAGATTGAATAAAAGTTAATTAGAAATAAGCGTAATATTTTTGCAGTAAGACAAATAGAATTCCAACATTTAATCCTAAGTTTGTTTGTATTTATTACTTGAGTTTCTGTCAATATTTGCCATACAAATTGCTTTGCCTGAAGTCTGTTAAATTATTGATTTATACCAACCAAAATCTAATGAAAACATCTTATTATATTTCTGTACAGAAATTCTGAAAAATTGGGAAAATGGAGAAGAGTTTATGGAGTGTTAAGTTTTGTAGATACAATATATATATATATATATATATATATATATATATATATATATATAGGTATTCTTTGGTCCAGTTAAACCGGAGTTGGGAGTAATTCCATCAGGACAAGAAATTTTTCATGAGTGAATATTTCCATTTTCCTCGTAAAGAGCTCGATGTACCAATAATACGGAGCAATAAATTCTTTAAGAAGACAAAAAAACCGGTCACATAGGATTATAAATTTATTTCCATCCTGTTACGCATTTTTGAAATTTTGTGTCTATTCTAGTTTTTTTTATCTAAAAGATCTGAAGAAGTCCTGTTAATTTTTTTCGTGTTTTTGGAAATTTTAAAAATGCATAACAGGATGTAAATAAATTTATAATCCTATGTGACTGTTTTTTTGTTTTCTTAAGGAAGTATATATATATATATATATATATATATATGGATGGGCTTAAAATTCAATACGTTGAAAAGTTCATATGAAGAAATATCGACAGTTTGTGATTTTTTGACCAATGAGATGCAAACAATGAAACATTAATGAAAGAAGTATATTGACCACAAAGGCGACTAAGTTTAAAAATAAAACTCATTTGGTCACATTCCATGATAATATTTTTGTTGTATAACCGTAATTCAAATATAGATATAAGCGGAAACGTAATCAAACATAATTTACGAACTTCAATGAACGAACGAACATACTTCTTCATAAAAATATATCTCTCACACTTTATTCTCGAAAGGGTTGATGTTTCTGTGGTGTGTGAGAGATTGGTGGAAACAGGGACAGACTGCTATATTGACCCAACTTCTTCTCTTGACCATATCACGCTGTGTTATCTTCAAGAACCCACTTAGCACTTCTTTTGCATCTTGGCTGGGGTTACTCAACCGGGGGTCGCTGAGGGCAATAGCCCTCAGTGGTCGTTCTCAGTGGGCGTTCTGCAAGCTGGTTCTCAGTCTGGTCTTCCTGTCCACAACTAACTCAACGGTCGCCGACATCTGCCAATATTCTTTTATAATGTCCACTTGCTTCCGCTTCTTCTTCCGCTTATTTACACAGGTGCATCTCTGATTGACGGCTCGGTCAAGGGTTAGTATATAATATTTTGGTCAACCAATGAACCATTCAGCCGACCCTTATATATATATATATAGAAAGAGAGAGAGAGTTTGCAAAATCAGTTGAAGATCCCCCAAGTTAACTTATTAAAAGAGATTATTTTCAACATGACAACTTTTAACATTAGAACAGTAAATACAATAAACTAGCTATCCGAGCTTACAGCCAATAAGTATATAGACATCTTCCAGGAACACCGATATTATGATACCAAACCAGAACTACTATACCATGAATCCATTAAGATAAGAGGTTCGACATTCTTTTTCTTTTTCAGTATATGATTAGAAATATAATATAAGTAACAATAACTAAAGTACGTTTCTTTGTTTAAAAGTATATGAACCTTCATAAGTTAGCTATTTCCTATTACATCCTTGTAGAAGAACAGTAATGTTACTATTTAACTTACAGCCATGGGTATTAAAGGGTTCATGCCTTTCGTAAGAGAATTTGTCCAAAAGTGCACTTTATAGTGTGGCTGGAGTTCGAACTTGCTTTCAAGTTTGTCGCTGTCCAGCGATTTAACCATTAATCATCTAAAAGTCAGTATAAAATAATTTATGAAATTGCTGTTTCTATGACACGAAACTGCAATCGGTGGAGATCCTTCAGAAGATCTAAAGAATATTAATCACTCACCTGAAAAAATATTTACTGGTTGATTTTAATGACATTTCAACTTGTCTAGGCTTATTTATGCATAGAGATTAGGGAATCATATGGAAATCTGATATGGGATATAAAATAAACCGGAAGCAGTCACGATACTACTGTATAGATGCATCACCTGAACGCTAATGAAACGATTTAAGAAAAAGCTCCACGAGGACTACAAAAGAATGCTATGTGCTGTTGTGGAAAAATTCTGGAAGCAACACCTCATAAAACAGTTATTGTACGGCCACCTATATCCAATCTCTGAAATCATTCTAGTAAAACAAACAAGACATGTTGAGCTTTGCTGGAAAGGTAAAATAGAACTCAAAAGTGATGTTCTCCTAAAGTCTCTCACACATGGACAAGCCAGTGCTGGCCGACCAGCAGATTTACATTCATTAGCTCTGTGCAGTCCCTGGATGCAGTCTAGAAAACTGACCACGAGTGGTGAATGATGGGGACTTATGGCGAGGAAAGGTCTGGAAACTCTATACTTTCAGCACGACCTCAAGATAGTAATAACGTTTTATTTTTGTGTTTTTTCTTGATAATGTTTTGCACACGGTCCTATTGAAGACAAATAAATTTCAGATCAATTTGATCAATTGATCAGACCCTACAAGATACAAGAACCTTCGGTCAGTGAAGAGATCCGAGTAAACCAATGAACAGATACTACACACTGCGTAAATCGCCAGAAGTGTAGCTTCACTATCAGATTCAGTTCAGCTTAATTGTTTTCTGCGTCATCGAGAGAATAACGCGATAAAAAGATATTTATTTCATTCAATTGCTTGTGTGTGTGTGTGTGTGTATGTGTGTTTGTGCAGCTTTCTAGGCACTTTTTCGCCAGGACCCTGCAGCTTCTTTAATAATCGGCTTTCCGCCTCGTTTCCGATCAACTGCCGTTTATTCTTCCCGGATATTTCAATCTGTCAGAACACGATTTAACCTATCATCTCCTTCCTTAAAGCTGCCGTCTTCATGAATTATCATCGATGCTTAACATTTATTTATCCCTGTAACAAATCGTTTGGCTAATTTTAATGGCTTCTCTATTTTTTCTCTGGTTTTGCCTATACTTCAGTCATATTTTTTTACTTCACGTTTTCTTTCATTCTGTCTTTCTTTCTTTCTTTCTTCGGGCTTTTCTTCCATTCTCACGTCTTCTTTTACTTTCAGAGGTTATTTTTCCTCATTGCTTCTTGATGTTCAAGACTTGTAATTATTCTATCTATCTATCTATCTTATACCGATCATCTTAGTCTATACATATAATTTCTTGAATTGCATCTTCTTTCTCTTTTCTTGTTTTTTTCTTCTTCTTCTGATACTGTATCTTCAGTCAACAGCTATTTATTTCTTGAAACTTTCTTTTTCTCTGCAATTTAAAACTTTTATTTTCTGTCTCACTTTTTTACTTCTTGTCCGGCACGTTTTCGTCATTTAACCGAAAAAAATATGTATTGTTTTCTTTATTCTTTTTAATTCATTCTCTAGGCATTTTCTTATTTTTGCTATTTCTTCTTTTTTTCTCCCTGTCTTTATCTATTTCACTTTGTCCTTTCTTTATTCTCTGTTTCCTTATTTTATCCTCTTCCTCTCTCTTCTTCTTCTTTTTCGTCTTCTTCTTTCTCGGTCAACATCATTTAGCTCCCTACAGCTGTAGTTTCAGATTTTTTTTTTCGATAAGTTTAATTCTTTTTATTCACTTGATTTTCCCTAGTTTTTCAATTTCTTTAAATGCAGTTTTGGTGCTTCTTTTTCCTTTCTCATTTTCCCTTAATCTTTATCTACGTCATAATGAGATGGTTGCATCCACTTTCCTGACCTGTGTCCCATTTGATCCTTGTCGGCTGCCAAGTAATTGTTTTCTTCGCGTCTCATAACCGTTCATAAGATTTCCTATGGTTTCTTCTTACACCTGATTATTTCCCATTTCTATCTATCTATCTATCTATCTATCTATGTTTTTTTCCATATATAATACTCTAAGAAAAAGTATAAACCTTATTAACCCCCGATTTGGGTTAAATACTACCGCATTAGTATTTCCATACGGATGACTTTGGCATTAAATAAATCAAGAAGATGGATATGACAAAAAGGTAAGGAATATAACGGAATATCGGTTTAATGTGAGGTGCCTTACAAGAAGACAGCTTTCTGGTTTGGGATGTTAAAATTTCTTATTTCTATCGGCATTTGCCTTTTGGGACACCTAAAGCAGCATCCCATATACCCAGCACTTTGTCATGTTAGGTTAGGGCCAAAATGCTGTCGGGGAATGCGGCTTCTTGAAACTAAGATCATCAATATATCCGCCGGATACGGGCTTTAAAACCTCCAATTATCCATCAGTATAACTTGACAAAGGCAGGTTTTTTTCATGAAGTTAGGTTATTTACTTGTTTTATTTTAAATCTCACTAAATGAATAAGAAAACAAGTCGTTAGAGATATAATTCCGAAATAAACAACTTTTTATATTCATTGTTTATTTTATTTTCTTGCTTTCATTCTTTAATATAAGTGGTATTTTTGTTGAGAGCTTTCAATTTTTACTTTCCTGTAGACCTCAAACGTTATTTTTTTCTAATAGAACTAGTTAACTGCAAAGTTGAATAAATTCTATCCGAAATATATCAATTAAACTAGTGGTAATCGAATATTTATAAAGACAAAAGAATAAAGGCATCATCAGTAAAAGAGAGAAAAAACCATTCTGAAAAATAAAAAAATTGCGAGGGCCCTTTCGTCCGGCTGTGTTCATGTAAAGCCGGAAGAATAATAAGAACAAGTAATTTATTTTTAAGTATGAGACGACTGCGTGACGGGGAGAGAACAAAAAAATTTTGAAAAATTATGTGACACCAGTACTTAAAACGTCCCCCAATATATGTGAAGTATGACTACTACTCTGTCTACAGAGAGAGGGGCGATCTAAAGCAACACAGATCGCCTCTAAGATGTTCAATTGGACTTTATTCTTGGCTTTATGTAGAACAGAAAAACAGTCATCTTGATAGTTGGTCCTACAACTATTCATAGCTAACACGTCTAAGAATGATAATATATTACTATTTTCCTTTTCCATAGTGAATGATAAAGATGGATGTAAATCATTGACTTGGTTGAAAGAGGTGAGTCTTCTTTCTTCACTTCTCTTTACAGAAAACCAACGTATACTGAACGGGGATGCGTTTGCTCGCAGGTCTAGGAAACTATATACTATATATAATTAAATGTCTTTCTTTTTTAGCTTTATTTGTTCCGATAGCAAGATTAAAGAAGAACTGAAGGTAATTAAAGAGATATTTATCAATAACGGGTATCCCCAGGAAGTCATTGATGATAATATTAACTTAACAATGGCTAGATTTAAAAATAATAATAAGATCTTTGGTCCATCGAAATGTCCTGTTTATTTCAGACTTCCTTGGATTGGTCCTGCTAGCCAGTCATTTACCGATAAATTTGCCTCCTCTGTGTACCGTTGTTATCATGCTGTTAAAGATAGATCTATTTTTTCCACTAAGACGGCTTTTAGCTCCATGCATAAGGGTTTACTGCCTATCTTGAATCAGAGTCAATTAATTTAAAAATTTAATTGTCGATGTAATTCGACATATATGGGTCGTACAAGCCAACGTTTGGAAGTTTGAATCGGACAGCAGGTACCCAGAGGTATTTTCAATAGAAGCCGATTAACATTCGGGCGATCTCAAGCTTTGTATTCGGCTATTGGAGATTGTTTTTCTGTTCTACATAGAGCCCGGAATAAAGTCCAATTGAACATCTTAGAGGAAATCTATAATGCTTTAGATCACCCCTTTCTATGTAGACAGAGAAGCAGTCATACTTTACATATATTGGGAGACGTTTTAAGTACTGGTGTCAAATAGTTTTTCATAGTTTTTTTTTGTTCTCTCCCCGTCAAGCAGTCGTCTCATACTTTAAAATAGATTGCCCGTTCTTATTATTCCTCCGACCCTTTGCATGAATAGAGCCGGACGAAAGGGCCCTCGCAATTTTTTATTTTTTAGAATGGTTTTAGCAGCCTTTTACTGATGATTTCTTTATTATTTTGGCTTTATAGATATATTTATTATTAAAAGTGATGTACGTATTTCACAAAGTTGAATCTCCAAGAATTAAAATATTTTAATTGTAAATTCATATTTCATTTATTTTTATAAGGTATCTCTGTTCGTATATATTCATCAAATGTTGAAATCGAAATTGATTCCTCTCTATCTCCAAATTGTATTTATAATATAGACTGATGTTTTCATTTCCTCACGCATATCTTAGAATTTCCACGGGTATCACTAGTTTTATGAAATATTGATTACTTATGGTGGATCTTCGTCTGTTTTTACACCAAATTAGTATGTATTATTTAGTTATATCTATTCAAACGGAAAAACAAAAACAAAAATCAAAGGTAAATGTGACAGTTGCCTTGACCTCCTTTGCATTTTGATAGGTAAGACTGATCTATCAACCCATTATATATATATATATATATATATATTTGCAATAAAGTTTTCAATAAACAGCTTGACAATTAGTTACAAAGGAATAATATATTTGATGTTTTAATGAAAATTATCCAGTCATGTCTATCAAGGAAATAGTAATTGGTCATTAATTATAAAAGGAGGAAGCTTATATCAACGGCTTGCGAAGTGTTAGTATTTTTCTCTTTTATACGATCACAAATATAACTTCATCTATTTTTCTCGCCAATTTATCATAGTTAAATTTTTTTTTTCATTGTTAGATTTTTATTTCCGCCTAGAAATTTTCAACTTTTTTACTTTGTTCAGATTATCTAAAAAAGAACACTTTCATTCAATTTGTTTGTGTGTTGACCTTTCTGACAGTATAGTTTCTGTTAATATGTTCAATTATCTTCTGTTAATACGTCTGTTAATATATCACATTCAAGGTGTCTAATAATGTATCATAATTCACTATGTCTCTCAATATATCAATTTTTAAGATGACTATTAATATATCAAATGTCATTATGTCTGTTTATATATATAAAACAATCTTTTTTTCTTTTTTTGTGTTGTTGGTCCAAAGGGAAGAAAAAATAAATATTTCAAAATGAATAGGTCCACTTAGGGATTTGTATTTTTTAAAGATACGTATATGTTTCTAGTTTGTTACTTTCGTTAGGAAAGTTGTGGTCTCTCCTGCCCGTGGTGTTATGGTTATCGTCGTAGGAAATGGACACGGCGACACGAGTTCAAATCCTGGGCGAGAATGATTGTATTTCACATAGCACTAAGTATATTAAGGTATTAATCCAATTATTCTCCCTCCAGCTATGGGTAAATAGTAGGACAGACTAGTGTTCTCCAGCCTTGGTGAGGTAACTAGTCTAGGAGAAGGAAAACTCTGAATTCCAACCTATTAAAACCCGGTTAAAAATTGACCTTGTGTCATATCCTGCCCGAGCGGAGGGGTTGGTAAATATGGTCACTATCGTCAGAGAATATATGTGGTACAAGGCCATATGAATGGGGCACCAAATAATACTTGAACCCACTCGTGTAGCTTTGTTTGTTAATCTGTTTATATATAATCTGTCAATATACCATTATTTAATATCTATATTAACATATCATTTTTGATATATCTGTTGTGTTCTGGTCAGTGAACACAAGTAGTAGTATTAATAAGACAAACCACGATATGTGAGGAAAAAAGTTATATTTACTTTTCTTTTCCTCTTCCTGTTTCACATTCATATTTCAATATCCATTTATCCAGTCCGCTCAACTACGCATTTTTTCTATTTTGGTCTTCAATAGGCACTTTAAAGGGGTGTGCCGTAACGGTTAACGTCTTTAAAATTGGACAACAAAAGCCGAGTTCAAATCCTAAAGGAAGTATTTTGCGTTTCACTTTCAGACAAATGCCCTTAGAAAAGACATACATCTCTGCATCCTATACTCAGTTATTGGTAAAGAGGGCAGCCTGGACTCTTTAATTTTGGTAAAACAACCGCTCTGAGAGAATGAAAGACTTAATTCAAAACAAGATGGCGCAGGTCAGCTTTGCCACATAAACGCAGCATCATCACAAATCTAGTGAATCTGCGGTCCTATCCCCACAATGTTACAGAATTTTTACTCTACATGATCTTCAACATTGCTTCTCCTTTATAAGCAACAGTTACGTGTTACCGGTTTCTAGTTGTAACTGAACTGGTGAAATAACCGCTTCCATCTTTTAATTGGAAACCTTTAAACATGGATGAAACGATTCTTCCGTTCCCTAGAACAATGGCTAAAATAATACTTCCGGTTTAGTTAGAATAGAAGAAACGCTATTTCTGTATTATGTTAGCACAAATTTGCATCAACTCCATCTCTTCGTTCTCCTTTTTTATCTTCAATTTTTTTCTTATGTATTCCTCCAATCTCATTCACTTCCTTACCGATTCTTTACTTTGCTCTCTTTTGTCACCCTCCTCTATATCAGTTGATCAGTCTATAAGTCCACTTTATTGATTTTTCTTAACATCCCCATTATCAATTTCTTTTTCGTGTGATCATTCTCTACTTTTCCTTATTTTTAATTATTCCAATCACTTCTGAGTATCAACATAGCTCTTCTATTCCGTTTCGATTACGTTCCATCAGTTTCGTTTCTTAATTTCTTCTGTACTCTTACTCACCTACGTTTTTTCTCATTATCTTCCCCTACAAGCATCTATCTTTAGTATTTTTCCATTTTAACATTCTTTCTTTGTAAAATACATCCTTTTTCTTATTTCCCTCAAGTGCAATCATTATTTTCTAAATAACAATTTTGTGGTCCCTCCTAACCTTACTTTTGTCTCCTCCTATTTTCTCTCCTATTAACTCTCCCACTCTTTGTGTTTAATAAACTGCCACACAGTTATGGAGGTGCCCGTGATGTAATGGTTATCGTCGTAGGAATTGGACACGACGATACGAGTTCAAATCCTGGACGAGACTGATTGCATTTCACATAGCACTAATATCCTTGGGAAAGGTATGAATCCAATTATTCTCCCTCAAGCTAAGGGTAAATAGTAGGACAGATTAGGTTCTTTAGCCTTGGTGAGGCAACTAGTCTAGGAAAAGGAAAACTCTGAATTCAAATCTGTTAAACTCCGCTTAAAAACTGACCTTGTGTCATATCCGAGCGGAGGGGTTGGGTAAATATTAATAAACTGCCACACATTCTCATCAGAATTTCTTCTTCTTAAGATTCTTTCTTTAACTATTTACTTTTAATAATATATCAATTTTCCATTCCCTTTCTTTCTCATTCCCCACCTTTTTATATCCTTTCAATGCCCTATATTCACCCTTCAATCCACGACCAGCATCTCATTCTAGTTACAGCACTCTTAATAAACCTCTCTTCCCTATTTCCCTCTATCATGTTACATTAGTCATATTTCTCCTGATTCATTTTTCTTTTCTATATCTACTTTCAGTCAACACCCATAACCTTCGTTTCTTTCCCTTTTTGTCTTCGTCAACTTAATCTCCTACCTACTATTATCCTTTTGATCTTTTTTTTTTATCAAGATACTAATCCTCTCCCAACTTCTCTCTTCTACTTCCTACACTTTTTTTTTCGTAAATTTGTTTCCTTCCCTTCTGCTCCGAGGCCATTTTATTCATTTTCTTTAACCCTCCTTTATCACCCTCCTCTTTATATATTCATAGTCTTTTTTTACAAGTTTCTAAATCTATCCTCTAACGCTGCTTCTCTTTCGCTTGCCTATGCTAAACTAGGAACGGATAACAATAAATCAGTTCTTTTTCAAATCGATCATTCGACGTCATCACCATCGAACCACCTTTCCCGCCAATCTAGGCAGCAACTCCCACAATATAGTCTCACGCTTCCTAGCTTCTTTACCCAACGCCATTAACTCTCATCCCTTTCCCAGCCATTCGGTTGGCAAATGGGGCGTAAACCAAAAGAGAGAAAACACACGCTGTGACTACACGCACCCACTAGCGGTAGTCCGGAGTAAATATTAAACAGACATATCCGAGCCAACTTACCAATCTTGCAACAGGGGAAGTGCTACGTTCACGACTTTGCCCTTTACTTTTACCTCTGTTGCTAGCTTCTGCTCTGTCAGTTACAATTCCCAAGGTGGTCTGGGTTTATGTTGATCTTTGTACTTAGGGGCATTAGTTTAAAAACAAAAAGTCAACTGGTCAATATATATATTACACATACACACACGCGCACACACACACACATATCTTTCCGAGCTATTTTGGTACTGAGTTTATATAAAGGGTAAGAAGTAACCTTACATTTTTAGGATTAAAAATAAATTTCATTTCAAATGTTTATATAAATAACAAGTTAGAACAATATACATGTGGGTGTGTGTGGGTGTGTGTGTGTGTGTGTGTTTGTGTATCTATCTGTCTGTTAATGTGTTTAATTTTAATATGTCTGTTAATATATTATTCATTAATAGTTTTTAAAAAATTAATCCGTTAATATGTATATATATATATATATATATATTGAAACAAAGAAGTTTGCAAATAATTCTGAATATGGTAAATAGGTTTTTATTATTTTATATACTTCTGCTCTACTCGTGTTCTAGCCTACATTTCCTCATCAGGAGATATATAATTTTTAGGGTAGTCTTTGGACGCTATTTTAATAGGGAAAATTGATGTGATTGGAAAGTGATCCTTTTTGATTCCATGGTATTTGTTTGAGACTCTCCTATTGGAATTAAATTTCCGTGAAGACTTCTGATCTCTTAAAATGTTCTTATATATATATATATATATATATATATATATATATATGCATGCGTGTGTGGGTTTGTATTCAGTGTGTGTTAGTGTGTATGTGTGAGTGTGCACATTTGCATACATGTACTTATACTATGTATACTCACACCTGTATTCTAACGGTTGTATTTTTTCCTTTCTCTCTCAGCCTCCCCTACTCTCTCTCTCTCTCTCTCTCTCTCCCAGTCTCTCTTTTGCTCGCCCTCTCTCTGTGTACACATCCACATGAAGGTACATCTATACGTACATATTCTTTTTCAATGTCATGGGTTGAGTTTAATGTATGTGAGATAGAATTTGACTCCATACATAGATATATTTTAGGAAATCTGTGTGTGAATATTTGCGGGAACACGCACGTGCACGTATGTATATGTGAATTCAGTTGTAATTTACTAAGCATTTTGCTTAGATGTGACACAAGGCCATATGAATGGCGCAAGCAATCAGAACTGAACTCACCCATGGAATTTTGCTTGTCTAGCTTGCTAACCCTTACCCGTTGTTTTAAATCAATCAAAATTTTTTTTCTTTTATTTGAATTAACGAGTAGTAATTAGTCTGGTATATTGATATTATTCTAAAGTCTCCTTTCTTGCATTTATAAAGGTATTTGGTACATATACTTTTCTGTTTTCTGGTAAATCAATGTTGCTCTTATGTAAAAAGACCATTTTTTAATGCTTGATTATATTCTATATGTACTGCTTTACTGCTGAAACATTCAATTATGTCCACTCTTTCTTTGAATTGCAGCTTAAATTTCTATTAATTATGAATCTTTTGGGGGGAATTTCAAAGGTATTGGATTTTTTTCAATAAATAAGGAGAATTTCAACAAAAATTGTCAATAAAAGGCATTGTTTACAGTTTCAACTTTTTCAGATAATTCAATAGTGATGTGTCCTTTCAGTATGAGATGTGTTCTTTTAGTATTCAGAGAACTATCAGCAGGATCTTCTTTACTGACTGCTGTACCGAAGATATTTTTCCAGAAAAGAGTCCATGTGTTTCCATTGCATTGATTGTCTTCTCGACTCAGTCTAGAGTTAGCAAAACTATGTTTTCCCCATTTGGAAATAGTTGTTTGATTAAAGCATCGTTCTCCGTACCCATTATACGTTCTTTCGTAAATTTCATGAGGTTTGAACTTCATCACCACAAAGAAATTTATGACATCCAATGGTCCGGGAGACCTGGGTTCAATCCTAGGTGGCGTCATACCAAAGACTTGAAAAATGGTACTTGATACCTCCTAGTTTAACACTCAGCACTATAAGATACATATCGAGAATAAAGTGGAGCAATCCAGGGAAAGGAGTAGCGCCATCGCCGACACTTCAGTGTTGTAGTTATTAAAAAAGGGAGCCATCTAGTTGCCCTCGATCACGGTCACCAACTTTACTTAGTTTTACTCTATACAAAATCTGAAACATTCTGCTGTGTTGAGAAACCTTAGAGCCTATTCTTTCGTGATGAAAATAACTGTTGCTACAAAACGATTCGAAATATTACAGAGTTTGCATATATGGACAAAAAATTCTGTAAGAAAAATTTACTTATTTTCAAGTCCCTTATTAATTCAATGACCCATGATTGTAGAGAATTAGTATCTAAACGTAGACATGTCAACAAATACCTCCGATATCATCAACTACCTGACCTCGTTCAAACGCATAATTTTCTTCATTTCTACAATAAAATTGTCATCAAACTCTTTATTTTTATTTTTTCGAACGTCACGGATAGTTTCCGCTGAGTATTGCTTAGTATTTCTCTAATTTCTACTTAAGCCCGGAGAAAAACAATGACCGTGTCGTCCAAAGATTCACTATTTTGGGGAATAAGTCTGGATAATCTGTCCACGTGAAACAATGTACTTGATAGCAAGAATTCCATCCTTAAATCGTAATTAAATAAGATGGTTTCTCACCGCTGCCACCAATTAGCTCTATGGGTCGGTAGGCCTTTTTCGAACCCTAAAATAGCTAACAATGGTCTATGATCCGTTTGTAAGGTAAGCCTTCTTCCATGAAGGAATCTATGAAATTTCTTATGAGCAAACCCAATCCCTAAACTTTCCTTTTCTATCACAGAATAATTCTTTTAGCCTGGAAGAAGAGTCCTGGATGCATGTGCAGTACGTTTAATCGAGCTGTCTTTGTGTTTATGCATGATGCAGGTTCCTCATCCGTATGAACCAGCGTCAGTTGCTACGAATATTTCTATTTTTGGATCGTAATGTGTCACAAACGAATACGACTCTAGCATTCCTTTAATTTTTTCGAGGATTTCCTGGTACTCCGTCGTCCAAACCCACTTAGCGTCTTTTTTGATAGTTTGTTTAATGAAGCTCGCAAACAATTCATTTTGGCGAAAATACATCGTAATAATTTGCCAAACTCAAGAAACTTTGTTGGGAGCTTACATTTTCAGTAGCAGACATATCTTTTATAGAGCTGGCTCGTGCTGGTGTCCTTCCATTTTTATCCATTATTTGTCCTAGATATTTGATTTTACTAAAAAGAAATTAAATATTCCCATTTTTCTTCTTTTAGCTTTATCCGTAGTCTTTAATCTTTCTAAAAATCTCGAAAGCATTTTTCTTGTGATCTTCTGTGTTTTTAATTTTCGGCAAAATATCGTCTAGATAAAAGACTACATCGTCTTGTCCACTAAGCATCGTATCCATTACTTGCTGAAAAATAGAAGCGGTGACCTTTATCCCAAAACCTAACCAAATCAAATTAAAAATTCTTCGATGTGTGTTTAGAGTAAGTAGTTCAGAACATTCGGCGTCCACTTCAATCTGCAAATACACCTCGCTTCGGTCCATTTTCGAAAATATCCGATCCTCACTAAGTTGCGCGAAAACTTCTTCCGCTCCCTGAACTGGGTGATGATAATTTTTGTGGGTATCGTTTAAGCCCGTGAAAAAAAGTCTGCGCAGACACGTATCTCTTTAGACTTTTTCTTTATATATACTGTTGGTGAAGTACAATCGTTCTCGTCAACTTGTGGATAAAACATCAATTTTTGTGTCTGGCAAGCTTGTCATGGATTTGCTTTAACAATAAAAAGGTTACCTTCCTTTTCTCTTTGAAAACTGGTTGTACATTTTTCTTAAGCTCGAATTTAAAACCATGTTGTATTTTGCCAAAGTGTTCTTGCTCAAAGGATTGAGGCTTTCGTATGAACGAAAATAAGACGAAAACGTTACCACCTTTTCTGGCATATAAGAAAAATCGGTACTCGCATTTACGATAACGTCCCGTGAAAAAACACCCGAATCTTCGTTCTTGTTACTTGTTAACATTTTCCGTTAATGTTTTACAAACAATTCGATGTTTTCAAGTCTTCGTTCGTAATTCTTCTATTGTTCAGCTTGTTTCAATATTTGCCCTATTGTAATTTTAAAATCCTCCATTTTGCACTTTCACAAACGTATATTATTTTTGTTTACACGACTGTCTCTCAAAAACAGTTTGAATCTTCCTACTATTTAAGTTCGATTTGTCACCTTTACATTGAGAAAACTTCTGAACAATACGTGTTTTTTGTAAATCGAAAAATAGAATTTCCTATTTCACCTACCTCTAGTTGTGTTTCCAGTTCTTTGTAGATGGCATAATAACCCGTATTTTTCTGAATGTTGTTTCGGACAACTTGGTTAATATCAATGTAATCCTTAGGAAAATCCTTGTAGGCAAACATGCTTTGTAACTTTGGTAATTTTCTAATTTCCTTTGCCAATGAAGCCTTGGTGAATTTTACGTGAGTTTTGCCGATATCTTTGTTCGTAGGATTTCGTATTAGTGAACTCTTACGTGAGTTGTGTTCTGCGGGATGATTGTTCCTCAAAAAGTTGTAAAGGTGAATGTTTAACTTTTTCGAAATCCTTCATCGCCAGTTGTTGTAACCTAACAAAAAGTTACTGAATAAGAAATAACCAAAAGGGAGGTTGTAAACGAAATTGGAACCTTCATTACATTAAACAAATACAAACCCGTCAACATCATGAAGAAGGTAATCACTGCTAGTGGTGACTAAAGAGTTAGTAAATTGGTATTTGACGGACGTCCCACCAACCGGACGAGTACGGCACAAGGCCTTTTTAATTTGGATCCGGGCACAGGGCTGCAGCCCAGACAAGGCTCTAACAATTCCTCGGGTTCCGTCGGCATTTCTCTAAAGAGGGACATCTCAGGGGCCAGGCGATAAACCTAAGCCCTCCAAGAAGGTTTAGAGCTGAGGATGGTCGGCTGCTTGACATCAATGCTAGTAGTCCTTGGCACCCAAGTCAGGCAGCCTAACCGAGCTATCGCAGAATTATTCAGCAAATTATCTACCTCAAAATAGGGTCCAACGTATTCATAACGAGTGGGACATACCCATTACTGTTCACTGGTTGAGTATATAACCTTTACATACAGAAAGAGGATTCTTTTGATAAAAGTATAGTATGTGAAAAGTTGGGAAAATTTTGGTTTTCTATTTGTATATTCTTCAGGCATTTTAATACAATTTCTAGTTCACCTTACCATATGCATGCAAAAAGACGTACTTTTGGTAATACGCATGAAGGACATGCTGTATATACTTATAAGATGAGATTAATATTGATATATGTAAAAAAAAAAAACTTTTGTTAATACGCATGAAGGATATAGTGTATACACTTATAAGATGAAATTACTATCGGTGTATGCATATTCTGGAATCTACGTACGTTTAGATTTATTCACGAGAACATGTTATTCAGTGAAGCGACATTAACTGTACTTTTAATATAATATATTTTGGTTTAGTTGCGACAATTTCTTCTCTAACTCTCCCTCCCCCCCCTCTCTCTCTCTATATATATATATATATATATATATAATTGGAGTATTCAGAAATTTTCGTTACAGAAATCGTATTTCCTAAGAGACAAATGTAACGTTACTTTCAAAATACCCGCCCTTGGCATTTCACACATATTATGGCGAGGTTACGATCGTTCAAAGCAGTTGAGCTATTCTTTGATACAGTGTGAAGGTGCAGCATATTATTTTTTAATATTTCCTCGTCCCCTAAATCTTACTTTTGAGATGAAGTTTCAGTCAAGGAAGCAAAAAAGCCATGCAGTAAAAGTTAAATAGAATGTAAAAGCAGTTAAATACACACAATACTGTATTCTGCCAAAATGTTCTAGCCCAAAGGATTGAGACTGGCTTCATAATTTTTGGATCTAAATCGTTTTGACAGCACTTTAAGTCTTGGCGTCATAATTTCTGAGCTGCACAGCTGTACGAATTTCTTCATTTACGTTTCACAATGTTAACAGATGTTATATATATATATATATATATATATATATATATATATATATATATATATATTTCATCAAGTCGTGCTGACGGGACAGATTATTTAATTTTATCCTTCTCTCTCTCCATCCATCCCTAGCATCAATCACTCGCAACGGGTCCTCTAAACTACGTCCTGTGTCCACACAGAACTAATATTAAAAATTCTAGGTGGTCGGCTAAAACTAAAGAATCCATGTGTCGAGTTCCATAGAAGAGGGTCACATAAATTCGTCCTTGCTTCTCCAGAAATGTCTCGCATGTCTGTCTTAGTTAAGTGTCTTTTGAAATACAATGTATGTGGCTGTAGAGATGCTGTTTTGTTAACTGTTGCATCCAGGATTTATTCAAAACAGCAGATAACCTTTTCGAGCAGTTCCCATGTATCTTTTTCTCTATATGTTTTATTAGTGTCCGGGTGGTGCCTTCATACAGTAGTTTTGACTCAGTCTTAGCAAGGAAAAATCCTGTTTTATTTTATCGGATCGATAGGTCTTCCATATGATCAATAACCAGTCAAATCGAGTCCAAATTTTCACTAGGCATATGTTGACACCACTTTCAGTAGATGAGATATCGTCACCACGGTATGTGAACCAGTATTCTAAAAATCTCTTTTATCTGCATTCTCATGGAGGCCAATGCCTCCGGCAGATTTTTCTAGGCTATGTAGTTGGGATTCGACTGCGGTAGATGTGTTTTTAAGAAGAGTTAGATCATCAGCGTTGTCAATGTTATAGTATATGTGGGATATTGTCTGCTTGTGTATATTATGTTCGGCTGCATATATTATCAGGTCAAGTGACTAGTTTACTGTATTTAAAGTCCTAACGTCAGATTTATCTGCATAAGCAATGTTTGTGCTTCAAATTTTGGTTTGGGTTGAAGATCTGTAAATCATTTTTCGAACATTGAACCCAGAGCCTTGACCTCAACAGAACGCGCCACTTGTTTTCCTGCATGAAGGGCGATGTGGTTTTGACGTATGTTTTGAATTAGAGTCATAGTAATCTTTCGTTGGCTCTTTTTTTCATCAATTGACACCACTCTTGTTGATGAGTAGCTGTAGTTTCTCGACTGAACTATTTGATCCTGAACGTTCTCAATAGACGTTTGTAAAACAATGTCACTAAATAGACGCTTGCATCACTACAGTTCTCGGCTGTTCCTTGTTGCCCTACAACCTAATATAGATATTTTTACCACCACGATTCTAACCGGTCTATCTATGTAGCATTTCACTTTAAGCGTCAATCGGACTCCACTGTAATCTCGCCGTGAGAAAAAGTGAAAAACACATAAAACACAGTCTTGGTTCACCAGTACGAAAGTTTATTCGCTACTTATTAATATTCGTCGATGGGAGAGAAACAGGGCATGGACTGAGACGATCGCTTTAGATAAACCGATGGAAGTAAATTCATCGTGAGAAGACAGAGAGAGAGAGAGAGAGTAGAAAGAAACCTTGATATTATCTTTCTCGTTTTCTGTTATAGTTCTCGCATGTGCTTGTCTCTATTTCCATCTTCAGAGCTTCGCGGCGGGTGTAGGACCCTTTTCGAGTACGGATCCGAAATTCACAGTTTCAGGCCTACCTGAACTAGCCTGTTCGTGGAAAACGAGCGAAATGACTTGAACCATCTGGCTACTGTATTGTGATAAACAGCACCTTCACTTCTAGCGCAGCAAATGTCTTTGGTTGCTTATGTGGGACTTTAGCCCAGTTTAAACTCGTAAAGTATAATTTCCAGTTTTAGACTAGATTATATATTCATCCATTGGCCAAATGAGTTAAGTATTTGCCAATGGTTCAAGAAACAGGGGTTCAATCCCAGGTCGAGTCATACCAAAGTCTCAAAAAATAGTATTTGATGCCGCCTTGCCTAACACACAGCATTTTAAGGTAAGAATCAAAGGTAAACTGGAGCAATCCTGGGAATGGAGAATCACCCTCCCCTAAAGCTTGGTGTAATAGCAATTGAAAGGGAGCCTTTGGGTCACCTTCGACTAAGGTCCTTAACTTTACTTATATATTCATCTTTGCGACTTTTAAATCACATACAGAATGAAGAAAAGCTGTTTTGGCGATATACACACCAAATTGTAATATGCACCATATTTTGCAAAATTTTTGATTCATCCGAGGAATACAATTAACAAGATCTTTAATATTTGTTGTGTTGATATGAATAATACAGTAAAAAAAAAAACTCTTTATGCGTCAAATGCACCAACAGACATAAATGTTTGTACTTGTTAAGAATTTAAATCCGTCTTCTCGTAATTGTTTCAGAATTATAGAGAACTCAATTTTCAATTGAGTTCAGACATAATCTTTTATATAATAGCAATCACAGAAAGTGTTAATGACTTTCTCCAAACATTTACAATTATTATGATATTGTCTGAGACACTCGCTCGAGAGGAATTATTAGCGGCAGCTTCATTACTTATATAATTAGAAACGTTATCAGTTCTTAGTATGGCGTTGTGTTTGCTCGTGAGGCCAAAAGGAAGATCGATTTTCTAATCACATCATCTACTGAAGTATATTTTTTCTTATTTGTTTTCCTTAAGAAGAAGAGGCGAAATTTTCATTATTCGATACTGTCGTAGCTTTATGAAAAGTGTTTTGGCTACATACTGATGTTCGCATTCCTTACTTCTTATATTTAGATTATTGTTTAAAGGACGCCTTTTGAAGTCATTAAGTTTCACATAGCATAAGATTCAATTAATCCTATTTACCAACCCCTCCGCTCGGGCAGGATATGACACAAGGTTTGAATTCAGAGTTTTCCTTCTCCTAGACTAGTTACCTCACCAAGGCTGAAGAACCCAGTCTGTCCTACTATTTACCAATACCTGGAGGGATAATGATTGGATTCATACCTTTTCCAAGGGTATTAGTGCTATGTGAAATGCAATCAGCCTCATCCAGGATTTGAACTCGTGTCGCCGTGTTCATTTCCTATGACCCCGGGCACCTTCATAGGATTCAATTAATTGAATTTTTATTTCTGTAGCTATTAAATAAGAAGAAATACTCTGTAATTTAAAAGTTATTCTCTTAAGAAATTTAATGTTTGAAATGAGACTGACCTTACAACACACGCTCTTATTTTTAGTTTAAACCTTAAATTTCTGTATCCTCTAAATTGAAACATTTTTACCCAATTAATCAAACGAAAAACATGCCCCATAAAATCGATTTTCCTTTGGCCTCACGAGAAAATACAACATCATACTAACAACTGATAACGTTTCTAATTATATAAGTAATGAATCGGCCGCTAATGATTCCTCTCGAGCAAGTGTTTTAGACAATATCATAATTATAAAAAAAAATGTGCAACTATTTTCCATTTTGTTTTGTTATTGTAACATTCCAAAACCAAATCTGATAATCATTGATTTATAATTGTCTTTATAATTAATTTACATGTAGGAACAAAAGTTGTTTTTTTTAAATTACCACGTGGATGTATAGCAAGAGTAGAATTATTAATTATTATTTTGTGAACCCATCCTTTCGTCACGGACAAGATATAATGAAAGGTCAATCTTTAGGTGGGGAAAGGTTGGTTTAAATTCGAAGTTTTCTTCCCCTGTTATATAATTGCAGAAGGATTTTTTCATATTATCATTTTTCGTTGGTTATATCTTATCATTCGGTTTGGTTAGGCTTAGAACTATTCTGCTTAGTGCTGGTGCACGTGCATACATTCAGTGCAGTTCACGCTCGTGCGCGGAGGATGTGACAATCATAAATGTCATGATAAAAACTCCAGATAGGAAATAGTACTGGGGTGTGAATGACGTCATGCCCGGAAGCGAGGGGCAGGGAATTTTGGTGTTTTTTGAAAAAGCATTTAGTTGAGATTTGTCTCTGGGCGAGGCTAATTGAGATTTGACGCTGGACGAGGCGAGCTGAGATTTGAAGCTAGGCGAGGCGAGTCCAGTTTGTGGGCTACGGGATGCACGTGCATTTGTTGGGTCAGTGAGTTGAGATTCTGATTCTGAGCCGAGAGTACAGCTAGGGAGTTGACTAAAGAGCGATATAGAAACAGTCAGCATAGTAAAAATTTTGTTTCTCTCTCCTCGTGCCGAAAACCTAAACGTCAAGAAGGTAATAAAAGTTTCGTAACTGAACTAAAGAGAGTCGTCATCGCTCCGGGATTCCTATGCATATGAACATTTTACATATCCGTATATTTGTATAGTAGTATCATGGCTATTAACACCCCATCATTGGTTGTCTTACCAAGGATAAAAAAAAACAGCCTAGCTGGTGGGGGGTGGGAGGAGAATGTATGGATTCATGCCTTTCCCAAAGGATTTGAACTCGTGTCGCCGAGTCCATTTCCTACGACAAAAGTGAACGTAATAGCGCGACTGGAGTACGAACTCGCTTACTACGATTCCGTTGTCGATCGTTTTAACCACCACGCCACGAGGACATCCCGTCACTTTTTCTTTACCGGGGAGTCAACGTGTTTCCACTCCATGGACGGTTTTGCGATTCAGTCTCATAGTGACAAACCCATTTTTAACACCATCGGTAAAAGATTGATTAGGAATTGATTCTTCCTTCACGTCACACATTCTTCTGTAAATTTCATATAGTTTTCACTTCTCTGACAACTAAAATCTGATGACAGACATCCGTTATGGCTCCAAGCGCTGTTTGATCTGCGCTATTTTGAATAGTCTCAAAACAAATATCTTTGGGAATTAAATTGTTCATGTAATGAACCAATTTTAAGCAAGGCGGCATTTACATTTATGGAAAATATTCTGAAAAATATTCTTTCGAAAGAATTCTTTTTGTTTATTGAATTAATCTCGCATGTATAAGTATGTCCCTGTTTGTGTATTGATGTATTCATGCTTATGTATTCAGTGTTTGTATATTTGTATGTAAGTCAGTGTAATTGTGTTTGTGTGAGTGGGTGAATCGATAAGTCCTTAGCTTAACCACGAAAGATATTTTGTAAGGCAAATATTTACACTTACCTTTCCTTCTTTGTCAATACTCTTAATCATGTTGGGAATATCAATCATCTGAAACAAAAATTTAAGTTAAAAATTTCGTATTTAGATTATTTTTAGACAATGGACTATTAATTTATCAACATAGAAATATTGGGCGTGTAAAATACAGACATTGCAATTTCATAT
Source organism: Sepioteuthis lessoniana (assembly GCA_963585895.1). Taxonomy (NCBI): domain Eukaryota; kingdom Metazoa; phylum Mollusca; class Cephalopoda; order Myopsida; family Loliginidae; genus Sepioteuthis; species Sepioteuthis lessoniana. The sequence goes on from CAUZXS010000591.1 coordinate 69,469, forward strand.
CTTTTAAAAATGAATTGAAAATTAGGAAGAATGTGATTGTCAAAAGTCAAGAATTAATACGAACCTTAATGACCAAAGATGACTATATATATATATATATAGAGAGAGAGAGAGATAGAGACAGAGACAGAGACTGCGAGAAAGAGATTAATAACAAGCTTATCCAAGAAAAAGGAGAGAGTTTTCGAGAAACAAAGTCGACACTATTGATATTTTGTTCTAATAAACCATCATAAGGACTATGAGGAATGATATTAGAGATGTTAAATCAACGGTGGATGTTTGAAAAAAATGATACAATATATATATATATATATATATATATATATATATATATATATATATATATATATATATATGTATGAAGAGAAATCTTCGAAACAAGGTATATTTGTAAAAGCATATTTCTGCGTGGTCTAGTTTATTTCAGCCTTTATCAGACATTTTACAAATTTTTGAAATAAAAATGACGAAAATAGACTACAAAAATAAAAGGGGCGACAACTAAGCGTTTTGAGGTTAAAAATATTTGCATAGCATGAAAAAGTACAGTTTAATGAATGTAGCAAAACTTGCTATTGTCCAATAAACTTTATTTACAGCGATAGTACCCTGAATAATCACTCTTTTAATGTAATATATATATATATATATATTATATATATATATATATATATATATATATATATATATTTGGTCCAGTTAAACCGGAGTTGGGAGTAATTCCATCAGGACAAGAAGGTATTCAAGCATTGAATATTTAAAATTTTCCTGGTAAAGAGCTCAATGTACCAATAATACAGAGCAATAATTCTTTAAGAAAAACAACGAAACCAATCACAAAGGATTATTAATTTATTTCAATCCTGTTACGCATTTTTGAAATTTCCAAAAACACGAAAAAAGTAACAGGACTTCTTCAGATCATTTGGATAAAAAAAATTGAATAGACACATGGTAACTCCTCACCCCTCTAAGACTCCTCCCAACTCTTCGACTCCTTCATAC